>JAQIXU010000517.1:0-31146 GCA_034701245.1 Strigamia transsilvanica | reverse complement strand
TACCCGGAAGAGGACGACAGGAAAGGCATAACCGACGTGGTTCGACGCTACTTGCATTCCTTCTATTGGAGTACCTTGTCCCTGACGACTATTGGTGATTTGCCCCGACCTAAAACCAAGGGCGAGTACCTGTTCGTCATCATGGAGAATGTTTTTGGCCTCCTGCTCTTTGCCACAGTTCTTGGACACGTGGCTCTCATTGTCACCAATGTCAGCACCGCCAGAAAAGAGTTTCAAGGTAAACAATTTCTAAATCAAAAATCCTTATTATTTTTTTATTTTTTTTTTTTAAACAAAATTCTCATTACTGATCGCATTGTCAGTGAAATGTCAAATGGAAATGAAAACAAAAAAAAATTTGCCTTTTTCATTTGGCGAAATGTCACTGCATTTTCAGATAAGCTTATCAATTTCCTATTCCCATTATTATTTTATTTTATTTTTTTGAAAAAAAAAAAATTAATATTTTTTCAGGGTTTATTTATATTATTATTCATAATTGTAGTAATGAATGATGGGATAATTTCTGTCACTTCACTTATGGTAATTAGGTTTCCATTAAGTAGATTGCACTCTGGATGAACAACGTTGGATTATAATTATTTGCCATGTGTTTACGAGCTACTCTTTAATGCGTAATTCATGAGTGAAAGTCGTGAAAAAAGTAAAATGCACTTTGATATTGGTTTGTTTTTATTGTGCTTTATAAAGTCCTCAAACTGAGCAGTTTAATGGTCACCGAGTTTATGGAGTTATTTCGAAAACTCGCTGCGCTACATACAGCGCAATGCATCGCCGTAAAAGTTCAACAAAAATGGTCTTTCAATTTTCGAATAAAAATTTTTTTTCTTCTTTTTTTTTATAAATCTTCAAATTTCATATTGATGTTGTTTTTCCTCGAACCAGTCGCGAGAAATTTTCAACACCATTTGACTACGCATTGAATGTGCAATTTGTTCGTGTTGAATCGCGAAATCGAGAGATTACACGTCAAGTCGAGTGTGTCTTAATTTACTAAGACCTTTGTCTAATAAGAATCAGTAACTTGAATCGCTTTAAATTGAGTTTGTGAGTCATGTTTAGTTAGCATCTTGTTCGTTTCCGTTTGGCTTCTGCCTCTTGTGACTGACATATTTGCGGTCGGGCGTGGCTAATCTGCAAGTCAATTCGTCGGCAGCAATTCGGCAAGAATATCTTCTTTTTTTTCGGCTTGGCTTTGCGCCCATATTCACGAGCCTCTGTTTTTTTTTTGCGCAGAATCTTCGCCAAATGTTTACTCGCTGTAAAAATAATGCAAAGAAAGAGACTTGGAAGTCAAGAGGTCATATCGGTAATAAAAGGGAAAAAAATACCTCGGATTTCGAATGAAATTGCGACAAATTTCTCGAGGTGAATACCGTCTATTATACTGGGGCTCATCAAGGTTGGTGAAACTCCACAGGTGGTCGCCATTTGCCACTGCTCGGTAATTTAGTTGGGAGGGTTTTTTTTGGTTTTTTTTTAATTTTTTTTTTTTTTTTTTTTTAAATATATAAAATGTCAAAGGTAAAAATTAATTATATATCTAGTTGATCACTTAAGAGTATTCGTTTTGAATAAGGTTTCTGTTTAAAATTTTATTTCTTCTTCTTCTCTCAAGTGTATATGAGAAGTGCAAACACGTCCCTCTATTGACTCTTTTAAGAAAATAAAGGAGGCTTTTTTTCCATTATTATTTCACACGTAATATAAAAGAGCGTCTTGGTGGATTTTGTTTCCCTTGGGCCAATGCAAGAGATTGTGGCGGAGACCCAACGTGCTACGGTCGGGAACTCATGCCAAAATCAATGAGTTTTTCTCCTTGTGTTTTTGCTTTCAGACATGACTAACATCTTATCTTTAGTTTAGAAAGAGGTTTGTCGTAGTTTTTTATTTGGAAAAACATTTGATTTTTTTTTATGTTGATCCTATTTCGGAGGTAAACTGTGTGGAAAAATTTCAAATTGGTTGGGGGGGTGGAAGAGGGGACTGGGATGCTTTCAGAGATTCCCAACTTCGTGCAAACAAATTTATGGTAAATAAGCTGCGCGGATATTATATAAAAAATGTATATCATTTTCGTTATTTATTTCTTTGTTTATGTCAACAGTAAATCAAACGGAATAAAAAGTTGGAGGATTTCTTTCGTAATTTTTAAAGATTTTTTTTGGGGTTGTTTTTGTTAATTAATTAAAAACGTAAAAGTTTTATGCATTTGAATCGGATTTTTAATTAATAAACCCGAGGGAAATAAATAAAACAAGAATGAATGCTTTAATGCTCGAAAATTTACAGTTTAGAAGATAAATCAGTTTGTTTTTGAAAACCACTTTTTTAATTTTCTGTCTCCCTTCTATAAATCGCGGAAATCCAGCGGGATGTCGTGCAGAGAAGCACTTCCTTGGCTTCTCAGGCGGAGCTTTATACGCAGATCGCACTTGTATTCCTTTTAAAGAATTCAAGTACTTTTTCAATGGAGACAAAAAAACTTGAAAACTATTTTTAGCTTTCTATTTTATGACCATAAAGTATGGACACAAAACTTTTTTTTTTTATTATATCTTTTTTTTTTCTTTTTTTTTTTTTTATTTTCATCACTTTTATTTAGTTCTTGGTAATTTCAACTGGCGCCAAATTTTTTTTGTCTGTTTCTTGTGTTGTTGCGTAATTGACAGTTATTACTTAAATGGTACTTTACTCCTTTTTCTGCGCCTCCACTCCAAGACTGATGAAATTTATTATCATCTTTCATTCTAATTCCATCGTATCTAGTCGAAGCAGCTTTTGCCAAGATATTGATGAAAAGTCAATTTAATTGCAAATAAGATGTAATGAGATGTGCCACGGTGTACATCAAAATTTGCACGGTCTTTTAGGTGGTTTTGGTGGTTGTAAAAGATGCGATGTAATGGAACTGTTGCCAGGAGACTTTTGCCTGGTTGGCATGGAAACGACCATTTTAATGTCGCTTTTCATTCCTATATGCTAAAACGTTAATTGCCACTGAGCGATTTCACCTGCAATCAAATGTTTACGTCTCGGTTCGGGTCATCAACGGTCCGAGCCGAAGACGATAAAAGAGAAGAAGAAGTTGAGAATAAAATCAAATGACGTTCTTTTGGGCACAACAAATCGATTCGAGATAAATCGACTTTCTTTATAAACGTCAGTCTCCACTTAATCTTGTCATTATGTTCTCCTGACCACAAGGAATTGGTCGAGGTTTCAACCTCAAAGAGATGGAAAGAATCCGCCACACCCTTGCACAATAAATTCTTTTCCTAACTTTTACTTAAAGGTCATGCAAGGAACCATTTATCAACTGAGCGATTAAGTGGTCCTGATCCATTTTTCTCTTCTTTATTTTATGTAAATTGCTTCTCTTTTTTTTTCTTCTTCTTTTCTTAAATGTTGGGATTCCTTTTCTTCTGGTGCATTAGAAGAGACGTCTGATCAAATAATCAAGAGATTTTTCCATGCGTCCCACTCTTTTCTCTAGCAAACGCTTCACTCGCCGTTTTATTCGATAAACGTGGAGCAGTGAACCGGGCATAGGATTGTGGTAGAAAATAAAATTACCTTTTCTTAGGAAAACTCAAGAGTGCGAATAGCGTACACGGGATTTGTCGGTGCTAACATCATATGGATGGTCAATTCCATGTCCACACTTCCATTCCTCCATATTCAAATTTATTTTTTTTATTTTTATTTTATTTTATTTTTATTTTGGAAAAATATATTTTTGCACATTTTTTGAATTTTTTTTTAAAATTTTTATAATTTTTTGGTTTACGGATCATGATATGACGCTTTTCCCCTTTTTAAGATGAAATGAACGCTTCTTGTTCCAGCCACGGTGCTACAATTTTCTCCTGTAGCAGTTCGATTTATTGGTTTTGGGAAGAACCATCCAACAGATGACGCTATCCGGCCACTTCATGCATCGTTGACTGTTTTTGAAAAATTTCTATCGCAGGATTGGTTAGGGAAAAAAAAATCTATACTAAAATGATTTATTTTCCATGCCCCCCCATAGACACAACAGGCGCCTTAATGATGGCGTAATTGAGTACAAGTGGGGAGAGTCAAATTAAGTGAATAGTTTAGAAAATAACGTAGTTATTGGGAAATAGCAAAAATCAAAACGAGAATAGTCTGTGTGTACGAGATTGGAGGTAAGAAAAAACGTATTCGAGGGACTTGATAGGGGATTAGAATCGGGTCGATTCTATTTAAAATTGATTTTTATGTCTTATTCTGACTGACTGTGAGCGGCATTTTGTTGAAATGAAATATTTTGGCGAAATGTGCAGTCAGGGAATACGAGTGCACGACTCTGCACGACTGACTGCATGTTGATGCTTTTGTTTCTCGCTAATTGCCTTTTATAAAATTTAACGGAGGAAATTATGCTGATCAGAAAATGAGCCCGCATAATTATTTCTTATGTTTTTTTTTCCCCTTCTTTTTATCCAAAAATGGCGTCGCACGTGCGCATTGGAAATTGTGATATTTTGAGGTAGCACATGTTTGTTCGAACTCCATCGCACGATTTAATCCAATTTGATTACACTTACTTTTTACATGCACGTCTGGGGCTGGACCGTCGCTGCGTGCGTATATGTCGTCATGGAAACGGTTCTCACGTCGTGTCGCTCGCAGGACACAATGATCTTTGCTGTCTTTAACTTTACTCGTTTTCTGTGAGATTTGTAAAGGATTATATGGGATTACAGATTATCAGTCGTGCGGATCAAAGATCGCGGCAATTAATTAGCTTTTAAATTTTAAAATTTCAAACTAAAGTCGGAAAAATAATTTATTTTTTTTAAAATTTAAATTTTTAAATTTAAAATATATATTTATATACTTTTTTTTTTGGGGTGATTGGTAAATTGATAAATAAATTGAAGTAACATCATTTGCTAATCAGGTTTTTATTTTGGTCTTGCGCCGAAATGAACTCTGACTTTAATTAGTAAATTACTTTCTAATTAATTAGTTACTTATTAATTAATGGACCGTGACGAGAAGGAAACCTTTTAGCACACTATACGCTGCAAATTGACTTAATTATATTGGCAATAAAAATGAACTTTTCCAGTAAGTGAAGCCATCAACTTCCTGTTTGATTAATACAACTCATCTCTCGTCGCAATAAACTGGCACTCGAATTTCTTCCTTTCGCATGTTCGGTAATACGGTAGTAACACGGGAAAAACAGGTACGTTGTCAAGGTAACTCGAAATGGACATCGTGTGATAAACGGGCGAGTGGAATACGCGTTTAAGCTCTTAAATTACAATTTATATAAAGGAAAAAAAGTGAAGTTTTATTACAAACTCGTTTCACACGAGCTATTTCTCAATTTATATCGCGCACATCCTTGATCTATTCCCCATCGATTGCCGCACACGTGTGTATCTCTCAGGTGTAAATTCACGATTGAACGATGGACTTTGCAAATTGATGGGTCTTAATTAAGATTTAATGAACTGATATGTAGCAGAGAGTGAAATCATGTCAAGCAAAATGATGCGCAAAAGGCGGCTTTAAAAGATAACAAAAAGGTCACCGCGAAATGCAAACTTGTCTGAAATTTGCATCTCTCTCCCTTTCATCTTTTGTATATGTTAGCAAAAGTTGCTAGTCAAGCTTTTGACGAATCGCTTTCATTTATTCAGTAGCGATGTTGTTATGTTTGCTGTATGGCCGTACGTTTGCCTACTTGAGAGTCTTGATACCGGCGCTTGTTGATTTTCCCCTCGTGTTGTTTCCCAGTAATAAAATGGCCCATTTTTTTCTCCCTTTCTTCTCTCGCTCTCACATTTTTATCGCGGGTATTAGTTTCTTTTTTTTTGCTTAGTTAGCACACCTTTTTTGCCACTTAAACCACTGCATTGTCGGTGTAACGAAAAGGGATATCGTAATCATAGTAATAATAGTAACTAAGTAATTGCGCTGCTTAATTTAATCAACGTTTAATAACCTTGTACCGTGCATAAATTTTGACTGCAAACAAAATTTTAATGTTTATAAGGAAAGAGGCAGGGATTGTTAATGCAACGCACATTATCATTAAGACGTTTTAGAAGAAATATTGAAGTCGAAATTGCGGGTTATAAATTGCACGTCGCGTGCAGCTTTTTAAAAAATATTTTTACTTTTTATTTTTTTTCTCTCTCCACCTTCGCGTGAAATCTGTTTTCATTAATTGTATCTTCTTTGTGAATCCCCTTTGCCATATTTATAATCGCGTGTCACGCAAATAACAATTAAGCTCATGTCCTAGGAACCCTTAAGTGTCGCTAAGCTGGCAGGAAATGAAAAATCTTTCAAACAATTCATCGTTATTTCCGAATGTTGAAACGTGCGAACTGTGAATGCATTTTTACAATCTACTCTTAATGTCGGAAGTGTACAAGAGCTAACATTAGACGTCCTCGGATAAAATCAATACCGTGCAACCGATGCTGATTCTATTTTTATACATTTACTCCCTAACATGTGCAATAAAGTACTTTTATTGACAGCAAATTAGGCCCGTGCCCGTTTGAATTCCGCTCAATTGGGTCAATCACTTATTTAAATGTTACGAGAAACTCAAACATTTCAACCTTTTTCTCCCCTTCTCTTGTGGTGGTGGGAATTCAATTGGATGCTTGCTTAAAAGAACTTGAAAAGAATCCGAATTATGCTCATCACGTCCTCCAATCGAGATATAAATAGCTTGAACCCTATCTGTGGAAATGCGTGCAGATGCAACTGAAATCTTAAACGTCTTACTTTACAATTACATTACAGAACGGCCAATTTCTAAAGGGGGAAAAAGAAAGAAAAGAAAAAATTCACAAAATCCAAAAACCAACTCGTAATTCAGATTGCAGGGAGAATGTAAATCGACTTTAGACTGTGGTGGCTTCACTGCACTGCACTGCATCCTTCCATTAAAATAGATATTCACGCAAATGGAAATGGGCTTTGATAGGTCACGATATGTTGTGGTTATCAGCCAGCTAAGAGCAATGAATTATAACACATGAGGCCAATGGGTGTAACTTCATATGCCACTTAAATTCAATCTGTGCGCACTGTTAATATTTAATGATGGTTTAAAAATTATTAGTAATGGATAATCTAATTTATTTAATGTGTTTACCTAATTAAGATTACACGGTACATATAACAAAACTCTTTTTTTTAAAAAAAAAAAAACATTATAATAAAATATTTGCGTAAAGATTTCGTGCAACACATTAAAGCAGAAATTAAACTCGGCAAATGGAGAGGAATGAATGATGCTAATATCTAACTGGTTTTTTAGGGGGAAAAAAGATTAAAGTTTACTGAGGTTATAAGATATTTGCGGTAGATTAGGTAAATGAAGTCATACGCAAACATTTAAATTAATTAAAGAGGTGCTGCTTCTGCTCTTGCCGGTATAAAACGAACGTAACATCCAGTGTCTTTATCCTGACTCGGCCATTATGGACTGGTGCTAATTAAATGGAATTTATTGCATCCGTTTTATGAGTTTCAGCCAACGATGGCGTCCTTTCGTTCGTCACTATAAAACGGAATAAAAAAAACCAAGTCATTTGTGCAACCTTGCAGCCTATTACTC
Organism: Strigamia transsilvanica; assembly: GCA_034701245.1. Lineage (NCBI taxonomy): Eukaryota > Metazoa > Arthropoda > Chilopoda > Geophilomorpha > Linotaeniidae > Strigamia > Strigamia transsilvanica. The sequence continues at coordinate 23,504 of JAQIXU010000517.1, read as the reverse complement.
TCAGCTTTTACTGCTCACTTTTGTGCGTTTATTTTTATTAATAAAAGAGAGATTTTTGTTATTTCGCACTACTATTGTATTTTTAGCACTCCTAATGAGCTTGTAATATTGCCGCTTTATTTCTTCTTCTTCGCAGCCAAACTGGACGGTGTGAAGACGTACATGAGAACTCGCCGTGTTCCTGCCCACATACAAGTTAAGGTGATCAAATGGTTCGATTATTTGTGGATGACACAGAAATCGAGCGACGAGGAAAAATCAGTGGGATGCTTGCCGGACAAGTTAAAGGCTGAAATCGCTATTCACGTGCATTTGGATACTCTTCGTCGAGTGGAGATTTTTCAGAATACGGAGGCCGGATTCCTGTGCGAGCTCGTCCTCCGACTCAAGCCAGTGCTCTTCTCCCCAGGCGATTACATATGTAGAAAAGGTACCGAAACTTCGCTTTAAATTCTATCTTTATCCTTTATTTTTTTTATTTCTTATTTTTATTTTAAATTTTATTTATTTATTCTCTTTTTACACGTTTTCACCAATATATGAATATTTAATATGGGCTGGGAGAGGGGAAAACCCGGGAAAACCAATAGATTTCTATATATATATTTACGAATAACCTGTTCTAAGGGTGAGATATTATTTATGAAAGGGTATATGAGAAGTCGAGGACGCATGTGCAGATAGAATCCATAATGCCGCCATTAGGCCGTTAAATTGATACGGTCGAATGGCGGTATCCACGTAGATGAGAATCTGTGAGTTGACAAGCATTGTGTTTGATTAAAACTGATGTAGAAAATGAGCTTAATAAAGCTGGCAAGACGTTGCTTGGATGTTCAACTACATCTAAAATATCTTTATTTTGAAGCATTTTAAAATTAAAATGTAAACTTGAATATTGATCCATTGTTCAGGTTAATAAAAGAGCAGTTGGAGTATAAATAAAAGGGTTAGGAATTGCAAATATTTTCATGTGAAAAAATGAACGAAATGAATTAATTAGGATGGAAAATTTAAATTGTTCAGGAGGAGAAGGAAGAAAATGGTTTTGTTGATTTAGTTGTTGATTCATTTAGTCATTCATTTCATTCACTTCAAGAGATGATATGGTCAGTTTGTTTGTCTTGCCTGGCAAATTGTTGCATTTCAAAACAAGGTTTAACCTGTCGTGATTAATTAATCTCGATTCTGTTCGCAATTAAAGCACGACTTTACTCTTATTAATTTGCCATGAAAATGTGCACACAGTTTCGCATTAGGGGTTGGAATTTGCGCGGCAACTTGATTCCCGTCGATGCTTAAAAAAATTGTAATAATTGTCAAAGCACCGAGCAACGAAAAGAAAAGAAAAAGCAGCAAAAGAATATTAAGTACCTTGGTTTGAAGCTTCTAAAACACGGACACAAAGGTATCGAGGGACTTAAAAATGTGACGTTGTTTACTCTAAGCCTATACCGCTATTTTAATCGATTATTCTAAATTGTGGCTCATTTTATTAACGTCGCATTCCGCTCAGCTGCAAAATGCACGCAGTCGAGTTTGGCTTTCTGGGAGAAGAAAAAGCACCTTTTTTTATATTCTAAACGGTATAAAAATAGTTTTGTAAGCGTTTGTTGCTTCGTGCCCAGAACGTGGCCATTTTTCGATACATTTGTAAGGAATTTCTAAAAAAGGAAATAAAAAAAAACTTTTTCGATATAAGAAATGCCACAAAAGAATAATTTTCATGTTTTTTAGCCGATGGCAAAATCAATTTTCCTCGATGGTTTATTATAGTATTACATAGAAAAATGTCAAGAATTTTTTTATATTTTATTTATTTTTTTATTACTATTGATAAATTGAACAATTTTCAATATTTTTTTTTGTTTTAATTTTTTTTTTTTTTTTAAAAACGTCAGGGGTAAATTAATAGCCAGACTTGTTCTCTAGGGGGGTCTTGAACGCGTGAGCCCTTAAGTGGGGTCGTGACAAAGCCCCCTGAAGCTTAATCTTTTTTTGCTAGTTAGCTGACTTTTTGTATTTCTATTTTAAAAACTATTCTCAAAGAAAGAAAACGAAAAACCAATAAAAGGTTTTGACGCACAGCCATTTTACAAGCATTATCTCTTTAACGAGCAGTTCTTGAAGACTTGTCAAATTCTAGCAGGGAGGATCACCAAACCTCCAATACACCCCTCAGCGTATTAAAAATATGCCACGAACATGTGTCAAAAAAAATGTCTTGCGATAATTGGAAAGAACATTTAATGAAATGTTGTAAATTTCAAGCAAACCCACGTGACCCTCGTGATGAAGTTATAATATTTTTTCTCCCTATAGACCGGAACCCAGCCGAGATCTGAACCCATAACCACACACTCAGAACATCACTAACACACTTTAATACTTACACCACCGCACGTAGGAAATCAATCCCAAACTAACAAACATTTTTTCTTGTTCTTTTTTACTTCAAAGAAATGTAAGCTTATTACTAAACAAGCTCGCTGCAATTGCACGCAGGAGCGTTAACATTACACCGCCATAGCAACAGTAATATCGTATGTAAAACTATTATGTTCAACTTTTTTTACAACAAAAGAAGGGAAATATATAATTCCTGGCACACGTAATGAAGTTTTATATCTCTTTTAACGTCCGACATTAAATTTTAATGAAATATTAATGGGTTAATGCTATTTTGGATGTAGATTGAATCGCACTTCATTTGGCTCGTTTTATGTCATCACAATATTAATACAGCTTCATTTATTCAAATTGATTAGTGCAATCCTTTATTTATTTCAATATTCCGTTCTGTACTTGAAGAATTTAAAATTTTTAACAGACGTCGAGAGCTGTGAGAATGCAAACCTTGCAATTTTGCAAGCATTAGAAGTTTATAAGCAGATTACGATCCGTTTAATACAAATTATTAATTTAGCTCCTCAAAGACGAGCAAAACATGACACGCATTTTTAAAATTTCCCATCCAATCACTTAAGTGATTTTATTTCACTCTCCTAAATTAATCACCCAAGGATCTACAGTCGGTAAATCGACTCCTTGCTTAAAAAGTACACAATACGACGTAAAATGTGATCACTTTAAAAGTTATAACAGAACCCCATACTCTACTTTTACAAATTGTTCCCGGAGGTTACAGGAAATGATTTTTAAAAATTTACAATAACTTTATTTATGTCAATCACTACTATTAGGCCAAAGAAGTTCAATTGTTCCTAGAATTTTGTATTGTTTGGTTATATTTGTACAAATTGTTGGATTTTGCACCATCTTTAGTTTATGAATCTTTTGAAATGTTGTCGATAGGTGGCATGATTGATGACGTCACGGGTGCACAAAAACAGGTTGTTAGCAAAGGCCTAGCTTCATTTATAAGCTAATCTAATATTAAAAATTTATATAGTTATATTGACACTGTTTAGTTTTTGGTGGTTTTAATATTCAGTAAAAATTCCAATTTTTTATAGTGTCAAAATACAACCTTTAATCTGCTTTTCTTCTCAACTTGTGCAAATATTTCCCTTCATCATTTAGCACGAGGACTGTAGGCACTTTTTCACTTTTTGGATACACAACTTTCTCCGGTGTGTTTATCTTTTAATCTTGTCGTTATAGATTCATGCCCTCAATGTTTAATTCATGCAGGCTTTTCCTCGCCCTCGTATTACACGTTATCAAGACCACCGTCATATTCTTGATGCCACTGAATTACTTTACTTTACTTTACTTGTTAACAATAAAAATAACAAGCAATATCAGGCAGATGGTGAAGAAATAATATTTTTCAAAATATCGGATTTTTGATTAAACAAATAAACATTTTGCTCATCCGATGCGCTCTTATGCAATAAAGGTGTATAGAGACGATAAAAACGACACGATTTATGTTCTTATTTTGATTAAAAGTCTATCTTTATTTTTAGTGTGTGCCGAAAAGTATAAATTTTAATCTTTTAAAGCGCACAAATCAAAATTGACGATAAATAAAAGATTAAGTGAATTTGTGCTGTTTATATTGCGTTATCCTTTGTATGTGTAAGTGGAATCGCCAACTTGGGACTGGTGCTTTTAGAGACTAGTTTAGTTTAGCATCAGTGTGTTTGTGTATTATGAAATGATTTCAGGTTGAATTAATAATGAATTCAAGACTAGATTTCTAGCATCATCTGGCAGCTCGCCAACTCTGTCCAGCGATGGATGGACTAAACGACAGTAGTGGTGCTTACAGTTACATTGTACATTAATAAAGGTTGAGATTTATTTTTATTACCGCAATTCTATCGAGGAGCTTCCTGTTGCTATAAGAGGCAAATATATTTTACTATGATAAACTCCGAAAATGCAATGCGGCACAAAATTTAAATTTAAATTTATTCATCTGAAAGAAAATTGGAATGTGCGCCGATAATTAATTAATTAATCAATTAATTTGTTGTCTGACAAGTTATTGAATATTCCGTTGCGTGGTGCATTTAAAGTTTTTGTTTATCTCGTTTTTGGCATTTATATAAACGCTGAAAACAATACAAAAACCACTTGCAGTTTTCAGTAATGGTTTTTAGTTGTTTTTGATGTCCATTCCGTTTACATAAGCGCCAAGAACGACATTGATTTTCTTCCTTCCGTTTTTGTCATTTTCTTAATTCCTAAATAGATTTGATTTTAAGAGCGTGCTATTGATGAAATTGATTTCTTTAATCTTGTTGGAGTCCTTTTCTCGGAACAAAGTTGATTTGATTTTTTTTTCTGTTTGTTGTTTACAAGGCGAAGTTGGAAAAGAAATGTACATCGTAAACCGTGGACGTCTACAGGTGGTAGCTGACAATGGAAAAACAGTTTTAGCCACCTTAAAAGCTGGTTCTTATTTCGGGGAGATCAGCATCTTGAATATGGGCACGGCGGGGAACAGGAGGACGGCCTCGGTGCGCTCGGTCGGCTATTCGGACCTGTTTTGTCTCTCTAAGCAGGACATGTGGGACGTTCTCAAGGAATACCCGGCGGCCAGAGTGCGACTCGAGGCGATTGCTGTTAAGAGACTCGAGAAGTACCGAAAAGCACCGCTCGAGAAAAGTAAGTACACGTCACAATTTCCTTTACAACTGTTTTTTATTATCGCGTGCACAAACGAGTGGGAGAAATAACATTGCTTTTTCTTGTTGTTCTTGTCTGTTAATTTGGATTTTATTTATTTGTGTTTGTTTTCTTGTAAAAAAAAATTCATTTTGGGATAAGGAAGAGCAGTTTATTGTGTGTATACTAATCCTTTCGTGTACAAAAATAAACCAGCCATAAAAAGATGTGAGCTGTCTTTTAAGTAGATGTTGTAAGATGGAGAGAGAGAAGAAAGAGGAGGAAAAAAGAACCTGGGGAAAAAAGGCAATGCTTGTTGTAGCTTCTTTTTGTCATAATTACACCAAAGTTAATTAAAGTAAAACCAGCATTTGACAAATTGGTTGGAGAGATTTGAATTTTTTCACAGTTTAACATTTGGAAATGTGTTTTTCGTTTGTCTGATTAATGTTACTAACATTTACTGACATGTGGATTCGTATTTTATTTATTTGTGTTGCTCGAAGCGATTTGTTCGGTAGTTAGTAGGAGTTGGTACTGTAGCTGCTAATAGTGCTGCGTCTTGTCGCGAAATTTTCGAGTGCCTGTGGTTGTACTGGTGGCTGGCAAAATTTAATTAACCTTGTGGTGCCTAGCAACTGTTGCTATGTAGATGCTTAGTGTCTTTTGTCTTCTTATTACAAGTAGAAGGAAACGTGATTAAAACGGAGAAATAGAGACAGAACTGCTTTGGCGGTGATTGATGTAGTGAGATTTGTGTGAGACATTTCAATTGATTTTCATTTTGAAAACGGAAACTCTTTCGCATCTTCTGCAGTGAGCGGACGTTGTCTAAGGCCAGCGCTGTGCAAGAAACAGCCCTTGTTCCTGGCCACTGGTGCCGCGAAGTTGACTGATGACAACGCCACCGGTTAGTTGGCTATATCTACCTTCTCCTTCATTTAGTTGCAATAAATAATAAAACGTAACAGCGTACAGCATTAATTTATCCCTGCACTTGGAATCTTTGCGCGAATAGCAGCAAATTATTAATCCAATCACACAAAGAAAGGTGCGTTCAAAGTTTCTTGTGAAGTACGGCCTAGACAACAATAAAGGCCTAAACTACCTAAATATGGTGTCCAAATGTTTTAAAACATTTGAAATACAGCTTTATGGATGCAGCTAGTGCATCAAGTTGTGGTGTGTGTTTTTGCAGTTAAAAACTTTGAATGTACCTCCAGATTGAAAGATAAACAAAGCGGTGTTGATAAATTGTATTGGTTTGCCGTGTCTCGCGTGCTATGATAGTAAAACAACAACAACAACAACAAGCCAAGAAAAAAGATTAGATAAAGAAAAAAGAAAAAGAGAAAGAGAACGATCAATGCTAAGCATCACCTTCGCTTTGCTTGTTGCAATCTTTGAAGCTGGCGTCACGGTGTGGAAGGGTAATCGATTTTGTGACAATAATTGTGTTTATTTCGTTTTCGTTCAAGTTGCCATGGGTCGGAGTCTGAGCACGCCTGGTCTCGTAGAATCAAAAGGGCGTGTCCCGTTGGAGGACATGGCGCTAGCTAGTCCGGACGAAAATAGCCTGGTGTACGGAAGAGATTCGCCCGTCGCGTCTACGAGCGGCGCCAGCAGCGCCGAAGGTGAGGCTGCAGCGAGACGTGCGGGCCTGTACATCGGTTCGAGCGTCCTTCCTCAGTCTCGTTTGGGGCAACGAACTGACGTGTTGTCAGGTGGAAGTGGCGGAGGCGTCCACCTGTTGCTCTCGCCAGGTGGGTTGTCGGCGTCAGTCGAGGTATCGCCGGCTACCGAATGCACGGGACTAAGTCCGGCATCCACGAGCGAACACGTTCTGCTCTCGGTTCCCACGACGACAATGACTCCGTCCCCAGGCGACAGGTCGCTGCATCAAGAACTCGTTGCCGAGATCAAGAGGTTACGCGAGCGACTTGTCACCTTGGAAACGGAGAATGCCACAATGAGCTATAAACTGAGCCAGCAGCAGTGGGAGGTGGAGCATCGCCTGGCGGAGATCGAAATGCATATTTGCGGCGGCGGCGGCAGCGCCGACAGCGCCGCCAGCGCCGACGACAACAACGAGAGGAATAGAGAGAGTATTATTTGATTGATTGATCGATTCGTGAAATTCGTTTATTGTTACGTGTGATAGACATGTGCCAGTTACTGACGCGCCACCCCCTGCCACTCTGTGTATACTTACAAATGTACTCATGTGCAGATTTGCTGCTCTGCATCAAATTTAGATTTTCATCAGCGATCTGATCTCTAGCATAAACATATTTCAGTGGTTCTGCGGCTGGAGGGATGAGAAGAGAGAGAGAGAGAGTTTTTCTAAGAAAAATAAACAAACCGCAAAAAAATATTTAAAAAATAAATACTTAATAACAGAAGAAAAATAATAATTTTTGAAATATATTTCAAAAAGTACAAACTAATGGGAAATTACGAGTTCTGCAATTTTATTTCATTTTTTTTAAATTTAATTTAATTTTTTTTAATTTTTTTTTTATCTCAACAGAAGAGTCATTTGATATAATGTTAATTTTGAAAATTATTATGTTTATTGCGGAAGAGAAAATTGAATCTAAGATGGTAAATTGAGAAAAACGAAAAGAAAGAAAAGAAAAGAAAAACATTCCTGTATTTTTAAAAATGGTGCTAGATTAATTACGATGAGGTATATTTGTAATTGTTTGGGTTATTTGTTGCAGATCATTTTATGTAAGTCTTTACATACAACCCTTGTGAACAAATTGATTTTTGAAAAGAAAAAAAAATTCTTTAATTCGTTTCTATACAGTTCCTTTTGATACTTTACATTTCTTTTGTGTTTTATGATGTAGAAAGATTAATTCTATGAATCAGATGGTAATTTTTCATAATTTGAGAAGCTCTCTTTTTAAATATAGTATTTCATTCCTTCTTACCACTAATTAATCTCTTTCTAATATTAACGTTTTCTCGTCAACTCGTTTTTCATTATCCCATTTGATATTTTCTCATGTTGCTATCACTTGTCATTAGGAACGAATTTTAATCCAACATTCCATTCACTTTTCTTCTACTAATTTTGTTTAGAACTTATTAATAAAACACTTTTGAAAATATATTTTGTGGCTTTTTGAAAAAAAAAAAAAAAAAAAAAAAAAATTCTTTTAAATAACATTTTATATTTTTTAACGTTAACATCTGCATCTGCCATTAGATGGCCCCACTTATCCACATTTGTGCTTTTACTACACGGTATATGTATAACTTGTGTTTTCCTCTCAATTTATTAATTTCAGATAGTGTTTATCTTCCAATACTTTCTTAATCTTAAATTATATAATTTGTTCAAATATACTTCAACCTTGTAGGGATTAGACTATCTAGCACAGGGGTGGGGAACGTTCAGCCCGCGGACCGTATAAAGCCTGCGAAATGATTTGGTCTGGCCCTACCAGGCACCTCCAGGTGGGACTCGAAATTTATTAAATCGAGAAAACCGTAGATTTTGGGGCAAATCCTGTCAATTTTTTGTCCAAATCAACATTTTTAGCCTAAAAATCGTCAATATATCAACATTAGACCAATGTAACGTCCTAATTGTTGGATGGAATTGGATTGCATGTGAACAGGGTTAGGATTTAACAAGTGTTTTATTTCAATTTTAGTAACTCTTAAGGAAACGTAGGGGGGATTATTATTATCCCATTGGATGCTGGATTATGCGCACTTAATCTCTTTACCAAATGCGTGCACGCCATCCGATCACCTGGTGGTGAGAATACGTGTTTATTGCACATAACACTCTACAATACACTCAACCCTTGGCAGAAAAAACGTTCCCCACCCCCGTTCTAGCCTATAGGCCTACTTTTATATACAACGTTTATAACTGATTATGCCATTGTTTTGATCCCGTTAGCAGGAAAAAAGCATGTAGGTCTTGACATCAACAACTTGTGCCCAAGTCCAAATTTATGCATCATAAATTAACAGGTGAGAATTCAAAATTTCCTTCTTGGTTTGAAGTTTTAAAGCTATTTGTTTAGGTAGCGAAACAAACTCTCCTGTTGAATTAATTAAAAATCAACAAGAGCAAAACGAAAAAAATGAGGGAATAAATTTTTTTTTAAAAATGTTTATTCTACAATACATCAATACATTGCAAACTAATTTTCAGTAAACTTATGTGGTAACAAACCTCATCTCTTAGTGATTAAATTTGGAGTTGTGTACTTACATGGCTGCACTATTTGATTGGTTTGTATAGGGTGGAAATACCTGCAAGCCAGGAAACTGTGATGTTAATTAACAACATTGTTAATGTTATCTTTTAGTGTATATGGCATATGTGGCCACCTGTAAGAAAGAGTCCATTCCAGTTGACACTAGCTGTAATTGAGTGAGAACAAGACAATTTCTGGTCTCTTGTTTTGAGCATTTCCAAGGGATAGAAGATTGGAAAACATAATTAAGTTAAATTTAGGGTAAGACTTGTACATTTAAAATGGATTAAAGTGTTGGATTCTTCCCCAGTCAATATATACTAATGAGCTTAAGCGATTTTGTTACTTGCTGCATGAAAAAAAAAATCAACTGGTGCATAAAGGACGAGCTCATTGAAACTGCCAAGCCTTGTGTATACAAAATTATACAATTGTGCATGCAAAACACAAACAGAAGTTGGAAAATATGTTTAGTTAGTGTCCTGCTAAGCGAATTTTCTTTTTATTATGTAAATTTGTGCTTTTTCATGAAGCCATTGACCACACTTGTATAATTTATTACCACGGATTTGCTGCGTGCTCTTTTTTCTCTCTTACATGATTCATATTGATCCTATTTCGTACTTTTACTCAAGCAATATTTTATAGAATTTTCTACTGAAATATTAAAACTAGCAATCAGGTGTTCCATTATACAGGGGGTCGCATAGTATCGTAAAAAAGAAATCGCGAATTATCAGTAATCGCGAACTTCGCAATTTTTTTGCCGCAGTAAAGTAACCGCGAATTATTAATTCTTGTTTGAAGGATTCGAGAAAAAAGAAATTGTGATTTTTGCGGTTTCTTTTCTGCAATAAAGTAACCGCGAATAAGGAAATTCTCAACTTTAATTTCTTTTTTCTTGTCTTTGACAGTGCTACACAAGAGAGCCACAACAAGAGAACACCAGATGAATATTTATCAATGTTTACTGTAATCACTGCAAATGAATAGAAAGTTACAAATAAAATATCAAATTAAAAATGAATTTTTTTTGCTGATTTCAATAAAACACACGAGTGATGCTTCTCTGCAAGAAGCAGCTTTTATGGGACCTGGGCCATTTATTTAGCCCATTATAGTGACCCAGAAAGAAAAACAAAGTGTTTTATTGAAAACAGAAATAAAAATTCAGTTTTAATTTGAAATTTTATTTGTAACTTTCTATTCATTTGCAGTGATTACAGTGAACATTGATAAATATTCATCTGTTGTTCTCGTGTTGTAGCTCTCTTGTGTGGCACTGTAATAAAACGACAAGAAATTTTTTTTTTAGGATTTTTTGTTTTTTCTTTTTTCGCGATACTTTTTTTCGCGATTCCTGTTTTCGCAACTTCCTTTTTCGCGAAAGTTCATGCGCCCCCCATTACAGCAGAGTGATTTTTTCAGACAAACTTATAGGCACATCTTTTCACATTGACCACATGGAGCTGAAATGACTCGAGCAGAGATAAGCTTAAAATTATTTGAACTATTCCATTTTGTACAGCTTAGGGTTAAACGAATTCTAACTGGACCTACACTACAGTTATCGTGTAAGAACGAGATTGGAAAGAAAGAGAGAAAAGCTGAGGGATAATAAAATATGGAAGTGGATGAAAGATATATGAAAAAAGGGGTGTAAGAATTATTGCTATGGTACTCCAATCTGAAATGTTACTACTCCTTGAAAGGTCTTTGCGAGACTCGACCAAGATTTGGTATTGATAAACACTTTCAGCATGGGAGTTGAGGCTTATTTATGTATTTCACAAACGCCACTATTAGGGTTAGATTACAGTTGAAGCATTTTATTTAGTTTATTGTTATTTTTATTTTTTTTATGGTTTTATGTTATGGTTTGAAATTTCAACAGTTTTGGTGGTATGTTTGAGGTTTTAAGCTGAGATGTAATAACAAACAATTGCTACTGAATGTTGTCTGTTAAATTTAGTGTATTTTGTAACAAGCTTTATACTGACTTGTGAGATGAACTGGTAATGAGAATACATAAATATTTTTTTGGTTATACGAGATGAAAAAAAAACATCTCAAAAACTGAAGGAATGACAAGAAAAAGCCAGTGTGGGAAAGAACTGAGATTATGAGAGCTGCCAAGTAAATAAAAACTGTACAGAAAAGTCACATACGTTACTTGTCTTTTCTCTTGTTTCCTTGAGAAAATGGTTTTTTAAAACACATTTTGGGTGTCGGTTGTTGTTGGTTTTTTTTTTCCAGGCAAGGCTTTAATCTTTTAAGTACTAAAAACAAAAGGTGTATTAAAATAACAAACAAACGGATTTATAAGGAAATGAAAATAAATCAGGTGTAATTACCAACACTCCAATTATTCTTGTTTATATTGATTTGTTGTTGCCACATCTTGCTATGCTTGCCTTCAATTTGCACGTATTGAATCCGTGCTGCGTATTGGCATTGAGTGTTCATCTGGTCGTAGGTGTTCCTGGAACCGCAGGTGCAACTAGCCTTGTATTGGATGTTCCCCTTGTATTTGATGAGCATTTGATAAAGCTGCTCCTTGCAAGTAAAACAGAGAATAAAAACAAGCGGTTTTCACTTTCTATCACCACAAACAGCAAAATCAAATATGCAGACCACAAATCAAATTACACCTGAATGGTGAATAAATTCTTCGCTAAAAGAAATTTATTTTTGAATGAACAACGCAAATATTTACTGCGAAAAAAAAAATTAGATTAAGTCAAAACCAAAAGAAGACCTTGATGGTGACGTCCTGCCGCTATAATTCAAATTTATTAGCCGTCGTTTGCAATTCTTGGCAAGTGCGCGTCCGAAAACAATCGTTTTTGACGAAGCAGTTTTCACAATAATTCCATTTGCACTGCGGTAGTGTATCTTACTTTCACTTACAGTTACATTCATTTAGATGTGCTGTTACTATACGATGATTGACGAAATAAAGCTCTTCCCACGATGAGCTCTTGTGGGAACAAGAGAGGATAGAGTGTGCAAATTTATTGCACTATTGATACTTTTTTTTTCGTCTTGTTGATCGGATGAGTTAGAGTTATGACCAAAAACGGTTGACCTAGTCGAAGGTATCGTAAATAATCGATTTTAATTAAGCTTTCAATTTATGGGTGTATTTTGGCACGGAAAACTCGCAACCTGTTGACATGACCTGGACCACATAAAATCCGGAAGCAGGAAAGAGGGGTGTGTGCTAAGCATTTTGTTGACTGAGTGCCTGACGGATCTTTGTTGAAGAATTCCATTCCTCCACATACATTATTTATAAGCGCTAGCATTCTAACAATTGCTCTGTATCTGAAACTCCAAACAGTTTGGCGAACGTGCAACATTTTTTTGTCTTAAAAACTTGTTCGCATTCATTTGTCAGAAGGAAAAAGTAATTATTTTTATAATTATTGCAGCGAATTACAAAAGTCACTTTGTTTCCCAGCGGTTCTCAACGGATGGAATGAGACCAGGTAAATTGCCAGTCGTTTCTATTTAATATCAAAAACCTTTTTCTTCTTTTTCTTATATTTTTTCATATGGGTATAGGGTAACTCAATTATTATTCTCTTTTTTTTTGTCTTTTCAAAGGGAAATCGAAAGCAAATACATTTTTATTTTTTTCTTTAGAAGTAGGCAAGAAGAAAATGTCACAATAGGTTACTGAGCAGAGATAAGGTGCATTAGATACAGAAGTAGAAAAAACAAATTTAAAGTTTTGTTTTACTTGAACTTGTTGTTTGTAAACGGTAAACATTTCACGTCCGCAGTTACTTCCTGCTGTATTTGCTTTAACTCTGGGCATTGAATTTATTTCAAATGCTTATTTACATTGTGGGGAATTGTAGGTGCGAATTTTTACATTAAACGGTGTATTTCAGTGGTTTAAATTTCAAATCAAGTGTAAGTGACAAGTGACAGCTTAAAAGGAGAAAGGAAAGTCACTCGAGCAGAGGTGCTTGAAAATATGATGAAAATTGAATAAAGGCAATTTAAAAATTTATGATTGAATTGTAAAATATCTAAACGCATCAACATTTGATGAAATATGTGTGTGTGTGTGGTTTTGTGATCGCCCCACGTGAGAGAGCGTATAAAATGCAATTGGTGTGAAGGACTTTGTTGTCTTAGAGGTTGTGGTTGTAATTGGGGATTGGTACAAACTGGCAGGTGATGGTGGCGCATTTGGAACGGCTCTGCAACTGATGACCAGGATGAAGGAAGGGCACATGTAGTGCCATATGGCAGAATCGATGGTTGAATCGTGACTATGGGACCCGGGCAGCTGTTACTGTTGTGCAGCAGAATTTTTGAGCTCGTTTCTAGATAAATTCCTGATTCATATAAATGCCTGGTTGATCCAGTTTTTTTTTAAGATATTTGACATTTATTTATTAATTTTGGGTATTTTTTATGTGAGTTTAGCGGGTGGTATTTGTCATTTGTGAAGAAATGCGGTTGGAAACTGAATCATCAATTTCCTGTTGGTATTTCACACTTTGTACTCGAACGGAAAAGAATTATATACGTAATCTTTTTTTTAACAGCAGATTTAGTACAAAGGGATTTACTATTCTAGGAATTTATTCTAAGTTATTTTTACAACTTAAACTACAAAATATTGGGGAAAAGGTTTGATATATGAAGTGGATTTTGTACTAGTGACGTCATTATTATTTATATTTAATTAATTAATTAATTAATTTAATTTTTAATTTTAAATAATCCACCTGAGGTAAATTTTTAATCATTTTGTTTAGAAGAATTGATATATCATTTCGCATCTTCATTTTTCGTGACTGTTCTAAGAAAGTTTTCTTTTCTTCGTCCCGAATAATCTTTGAAGTGGCGCCATCTTTGGATTGGTAAAGAAACGACAGCGTACTTCGATTTCTATCTATTTTTAGCAGTTTCACAATTTTTTTTCTCTTCATAAATTTTATCTCTCAGGTAAATTTAAGTTTGATCAATACTCTAAATATATCACATTCCACAAAATAAAAATTGGTCGGAAAAGTAAATTTTAAACATTTAATTTTCATTTATTAATTAATGATGTTGAAATATGAGAAAGCAAGATGCGATTATACCATCACACTAACTAATCGTATGTTTACTAAAATTAACTTGCAGATTCTTCGCACTAGATAACGCTGCACTCATTTCTATGACATCATTTTCAAGGTTACCTGATTCGGGCTAGACTCGATCTCGAGTGACTTGGAGTATTGATTAGTAGACAAATTTCCTCACTAGGGCTCACTGAGCTTCATTTGGCTCCAAATAGCTCGTCCCCAAGCAGAAAGATTTAAAGAAATATTCTTCATGTCTAGTGTAACTTTAAATGCACACAAAACTGATAAAAATTTTGTGCCAGAAATATCTCCTGCATTCATTCACGATTCAGACTGATTGACAGAATGCCTGACTAACTTTTTTTTTATTCACACATTCCATTAATTTAGAGATATATTTATTCATCACACAAAAGAAAAAAATCACACAATTGCACGTAAAATAATTATATAATAATTAAATTTTAATTGCACGTACAATCCTATAGTAATTACATAATACTTTAATTTTAACACCTAATAAAATATCAACATAAAACGACTGCGCCCTCTGCTATCGAAATTAGTAATTAGTACATCCGGTATCGAGGCTGGTAGGTTGACCATTCTATAAAGAGAGGACCGTGGCTGAAAGCATCAACTTTACTCGAGCTATAACCGGCAGACTCGTAACGGTTCAGCGGCTCCGGTTCTTCCTGGAAACAGTTGTTCGTAATCTTTTTATCGCCCCTTGGAAACTGCATGTTTGAATTAAGTTTTGCAATCGTGCTATCAGATTGTCATCGCATGAGAGAAGTACAGTACTACATATTTTACTGATCACCTGCTTCATTAAGTAATTAAAGCACTATGGATCTCCGTAGCTACCCAGCCTAACCTTAGCCGGATAGGTCTCGTCGTCGCGCATGGAAACCGTGGTTGCGCAGGCAAGTTGAAATACAATTTTTTTTTCTTTACCCAATGGGGATTATATTATATTTTCTCATAATCCTCGTTATCAATAGGAGGAACACGAAGGAAATAAGATTCTGACTCACTGATCTACGCAGGTGTGCATTACTTACCAGGTAGGAATAACCTAGGGATTTATTTGGTGTGAAATGTCGAGCGAAAACAAAACACATTGATTTTTTTTTTGTTTTGTTGTTTTATTCGCTGAAAGCTTTTATTTATTGCTTTATCAGTCAAAAAATAATGGATAGGGAGGTCATGGGCTTTTTTAAAGCTTATTTTATCATTTTTATTTTTTTTTTCAACATGTCTTTGATGAATTTTCTACAAATGGCTAGTTGTTTGTGTGCAGACTGTTGGTCATTGTGGTAACCCCCTCCATTTCAATGACAAGAGCATCGTCTTACCTACTTCTTTAGAGTTCCCTGGTTCCCATGGGGGATCAAAAGTCAACTCTTTGCATACTTGGAATTTGCTAATCTTGGAGTTTTTACTGAAGTGAATGCCCTTAGAAAGAAAAGGAAGTGTCTTTTGACAAAAAATAGAAATGATTAAATAAAAACAAAAAAGGTTCATAAATCAATGACAATTGATTCAAGGATCATTGATAACAAAAACTGGATTTTGGTAAAATTTTTTTTTAAGGAATTAGTGCTGGATTTTATCATAAGGGTTGTTTAAATACGCATTTTAAGTGCGTGTAAGCTGGTATTGATAATTTTCTAATTTCGGCTGGTCTTCAATCCACAGCCTTAAACTTGGCACACTTTAAAAGGAAAAAAAAAATCGTGCTAAAGAAATCACACTTCGCTCACTTTGATTGCTGTCCTAATAAAATAAAATTAAGATCTTCTTGTTCGCTCGGTACGCTTGAGAAACCTTGCGAAAAATGCTATTCACCAGCCCATGCACGAAATCAAGGTAACCAAAATCAAAAATGGCGTCGGGTGCACAAAAAAATTGTTTTTATCCAGTTCGTGTTTACAAACGTCTGAAAAACGTCTGATCCGACTAAATCGAGCAAACAAAGTACTAGATTTTAAAAAAAGATAAAATCTGAGCTTTCATTTCCTTTTTTTTTTTTTTTGTTGTTGTTTTTGTTTTTGTAACATTTAAATCTAAACGGATATTTTTGCTTTTTTTCTACGCGAATTAAAAAATAAAAATAAAACCAGCAATGATTACCCTTTAATTTGAGTGAAATTAGACACTCGAGGGCTGGCACCACTCACCTATTACAATCCCAGGAGCCGCGACGAACTCGAGTGTTATAACGATGATGAAAGAAGACACATGCGAATTTATAATAAGCCACCATTAAAAATTAAATTTATTAGATGTGCTACATGTGACTGAGGAGTCACCTTAACATGGGGAGTCGTAACGAGCTCTAGGAATTTATTTTGATTGGTGGCACCCCTTTTCAAAATCTGAAAATTTAATTTATTTTTACGTATATACATATATACGTGTATATTGCCCTGATTGATACGAAACGTGGATAAAATGAATCATCAAGCCGGGACAGTGAACTATTCTATTCCTCGCATTACCCACTTCCCTTGAAAAGTGTGTGTGGGCGTTGAAGTTCTCACTAAGTGAAGGATTTTACATGCTCGGTGGCATGATTGGCCATTCTCAGTCAGGCTTTGGCCATACTTTGACCTAATACCCTTAAGATTACACTTAAAACGCGCAGGATTTAATGAAAAGAACCTTTGAGCGAGGTACACAGCATCTCTCAACTCAAGATCCCTCTTGTGGTGAGTGACTAATTAGAGCTGGGGGTTTATTTTTTTTATTCCCTTCCTTCCTTTTATGGGTGTCATTTGAAATTAACAATTTTCCCACACTAAAATAAATAAATTGGGGGCTGGAAAGAAGAGAAAATGTGAGAAATTTTGTTTTTTGATGGAAAATAAATGTTGAATTTGGATTTCTTCCATGTTTCATATTCGTCAAGATAAGATTTATGGATGACAAATGCGGCCACTAGAGGAATACGGAACAGATGAAAGGAAAGAGGGGGATTCGAGTTTGCCCGTCCCCGAGGAAACCCGAGCATTAGTGGGAGAACGGACAAAATGGTGGTTATTAGTCAAATGATCCATTTTAAATTCAATGCATTTTTCGTCCCTCCACACACGTTTTAAGTGTAATGTTACTCCGATACCAAAAATGTGGGTGTTTTGGAGGGGTCCGTTTAAATGGAATGATGGACGTATGGTAATTCGGGGGTAAATTCCGTTTAGAAGTCCATCTTGTTGGGCATCAGCTGGGAGAAGGATATAGGGTGTGGGTTGGTGATTTCATCGTTTTATATATACAAATAAACAAATAAAGGAGAAAGTGAGATGTGCAAAACTGGCTCGATGGTCGCATTGCATGAATTAAGGAAGATTATGGGGATGGGAAATTTGTATTTTTTTTTTATCCCGAGAGATTTGATGATGGTTGTTGAGTCAATAGGGAAAGGAATTTCATTAGTTTAATTGTGTTGAAATGGTTTATGAGGTTTTGAAAGCATTTTTTTGTTCCTTCTTTCCTTCCTCTTTTAGTCTGCGATTAATTTGCTCTTTTATGCAAAGAATGATTTTTTTTTTTTTTTTTTTTTTGATTTTTTGTATTATTAAAAAATTTAATTGAATTCTGCACATTTCTATGAAAATGATGTGAACTAGTTTCTTTCTTCGTGGTTTTAAATTACATTTCGTCTATGATGGGTCTTGAACTTAAGCATAAGTAATAAAAATTCTTGATTTTTTTTTTTTTATATTTTTTTTTATTACTTAAAAAAAAAATTACTTTTCGTGTCTGTACGGAAAATTGAAAATGAATTTTTTTATGGCGTAATGTGTTGCGTTGTAAATGTTTACAGCCATGATCATAACGGACGATGAAAATTCTTTTCGGACACCTCCAATTTCTGAAGAAGATGAGCAAGCGCAGACTTATTACAGCGCATCGGAGGAGCTAAATCCCCAAACAAAATCCAATTCCAGTGCAAATCACACCGGGCCCGAGTAAGTAATTTAGCAAACAACTCTGTTTTTGCATCCGCATGCAAATTACACGCTAATTCCATCTTGTTTACAGTTATCTAATGTACGAAGCTCGACTGCAAGCCGGAGTAACCTCGGATTACAAACCGTACCGCAAATACGAAGATGATATTGACACGTACCAGCCAGTCAAAAATTGGAGGAGATATAACGAAGCTTTTCAATCACTCAAACCTGTGCGCTTTACGAAAAAAAAGTGAGCAAGATCACCGACAACGCACTGGCGGATCCAGCGAGGTCATAATAAAATTTAAATTCAAAAAATCATAAATTCATAATTTTAAAAAATTATTTTTCAAACCAAAAAATTCTTTCTGGAACCGAATTGAATTAATTTTTAGGCAAAAAGATTCAATTTTTGACCAGAAACATGTAAATTTGAATAAAAATGGCCGCCCCATTGTACGTTTTCTGGATCCGCCCCCGCGACACCGTTTGAGTGGAAGAAAGTTTTTAAAATAATAATTTTTGTTTTCTGTTAAATTAGAGATAAAACGGTGATGCCCGTGGATGATATTGGTTTCATTAGTTTCGTGTCGTACAGTTGGCTCACCAGTCGCATGTGGCAAGCCTATCGTCTCGGTTACATCCCAGCTGAGTCTGTTCCCAGGTGTTCGCCATTGGAAGGGTGCGATCTGAATTGTAAAAGGTGCAAACACGTGTTTTTGAATTTATTCAGGCACTATATTTGTTTTGTGTTGCAGATTAGCATACATATGGCAAAAGGAAGTTCAGAAAAAAGGCCCGGGAAAGGCTTCTCTGCATCGCACTATTTGGAGGTTCATGCGCACGCGCATGTTGGTGGGACTCCTGTTCTTCGTCATTAGTCTCGTGGCGGGATTTGTTGGCCCAGTAAGTCAAGTTCTGTTTGAAAACATTTTTCGGTTTAATTGAATCGGTTTTGTATAATTGAGGATTTTTTTTGGTATTTTTTTTTTATTTTTAAATTAATTGCTGCGCCTTGTCGGTGAGAGAGAAATAAGGTCACTCACCCTTTCTGGTGCTCGTCAGCTACTTCCTCTTGTTTATACTTGGGCTTAGAATAAACGAACCCACTCTTCTGATCTGTTTGGCTACATGAAAATCGCATCTGCTTTTTTTTTTCGCAAACACATTTTTCTCTTCTCCGATAAAAAAATAAACGCACAAATTTGCAATTGGCCAACAGTAATTGCAGTTGCCAATTTTAGACTGAATTTCCATGCGATTCGATAAAAATAAAAAGTTTGCCCGACAGTTGGAGATCGCGATATAAAGTTCACTTACTGTGGGAAAATTATCTTCCCTCTTCTAGCTGGCAACCCCCCCATACGCGTCTAAGCACTTTTATATTTTTTAATTATAGTGGGGAAAGTTAACATTTTAGTTTAGCCCCTAATTCCAACAGGAAAGAGCACATTGATAAATTCGTCGCACATTGTGGTGTCATCAAACGTGATGCCACTTATCATTGACCGAGTCGCTCGTCATCTAATTGAGAAAGCAACTGGCTGACTCTTTTCAAGACGATTTTGAATCGACCACACTTAGTCGGATGGTGATTAAAGTCGAAAGTGTGGGTGGTCGGTCGATTAAAAAGAAAAATTAAATTAATTGATAAAACAAACATATTTCTAATTATTTATTTATTTATTTATTTGTTTATTTATTTATTTTAAGACTATTTTTATGCGCAAACTGCTCGAATATGTACAAAAGAAAGAAGTGGACTATGCAGAAGGCTTTACGTGGCTGACAGGTCTTTTCATCATGGAGTGTGTGCGTGTGGTCATGTTTGCGGCCATGTGGAGCATTAACTATCGCACAGCGTTGCGTCTACGCTCTGCCTGTCTCGCGCTCATCTTTCACAAAGTAATGCGGCTTCGGAATCTAGGCGATAAATCCATCGGAGAGGTGAAGTTGTCTGTTTGCTTTGCGCGATGTGGAGTATTAAAGACTGTTATTCACTTACCGTCTACTTAGTTCATCAACCTGTTTGCCAATGACGGTGCCCGGATATTTGACTTTGTAAGTTACGGTCCTCTAATTATTGGGGGACCTGTCGTGGCTGTTGGAGGGGTTATTTTTATTGGCTGGTTGCTCGGATTACCGGCTTTAGCTGGTATGGCAACGTTTATACTTTTTTATCCATTCCAAGTAAGTCTTGTGGCAATGTTTTTATTTTTGTTTTTTTTACAACAAATTGATTATCTTTGTTTAAATTGTTGTAGTATTTGATATCTAGACTTACTAGTTATTTCAGACGAAAGACAATTTTAGTCTCTGATGAGAGAGTAAGTTTTAATGGGGGTTCGATCACTTCTTTGACAGTACGTTTCATCAACGCTGTGTTTAATGAAATCTGGGGTAGACTTCCAGGATCTCGGTCGTTTTAAAATCTCGGTTTTCCAAGACGAGATCTCGTACGAGACCGAGAAAAAAAACGAGATTTTTGATTGAATGATTGATTGTGCGAGCGAAAATAAATTTTTGGATTTATTTTGGAAAATTTGAAAAAATTCAAGAAAATTCGAAATAAATTTAAAAAATTCGAGATAAATTCAAAAAATTCGAGAAAACTGTCTTGTAATAGAATCTCGTTTTGCCGAGACCGAGATTCCGAGACTCAAAAATGGACCAAGATGTACGAGACCGAGATTCCGAGACGAGCGAGATCTGGAAATATAAATCTGGGGTACGGCTTACATCATACTCTTAATAAAATGGATACGGTTAGGTTCGTGAGGGGTCAAGGGGGCACAAGCCCCCCACCTCGCTTGTTAGAGGAAAATACGACATCAGATTAGGTATAAACGGAGTCGATGAAAATTACATCGGAGAAGTGAACCGAGTTCGTTTAATGTAATCTGTTTATTTAACGCGTTGAATATTAATTCTCAAGGTTCGTTTCATGAATGAAATGTTAAACAGCATAAAACTAATTAAACTATACGCGTGGGAGAAGCCATTTACGCAGAAAATTTCCGGTTCGTGCATTAATTAGTACCGATCAATTGGAATTTATTCATGAGTATAAATTTTAGGCATCAGAAATAAAGAGAGAAAACTACTGGAGAAATCGGCTTATGTTCAGAGCATTAGCATTGCCATGGCGCCCACAGTTCCCATCATCGCAGCCATCGTCACATTTCTTGCGCACGTGGGAGCTGGAAATAATCTCACGGCAGCTGAGGTAATGTAGAATAAGGTCGTGTCCAGAGGTGGCTCTAGAGCTTGCGAACAGGCCGTTCCTACCTATTGTTCATTTTGGGTGCTAAACCCAAGCGCGTCACCCCAGAAAGCCCAGATTAACGTTTTATACTACGAGTATATGTAAAAATGAATGATTTCGCTCAAAAGTCATTTTCTGTCCCAAATATTCATTTCTTTTAAAAATGCACTGATTTTAGATTAAAAATAGGTTTTATCCATTGAAATGCATTTTTTCACCTGAAAATGCATTTTTTTCACCTAAAAATGCATTTTTTTCACCTGAAAATGCATTTTTTTTCACCTGAAAATAAATTTATTTATCATAAAATTTTTTTTGGGGAGGGGTTACCAACATGACGAAAAAACACAAGGGTGCACAATACCCTAGGAACGGGCCTGCTTGCGAAAGTCATACACGAGGCTGCCGACATCGCTGTTGCATCCCACTGTTGCAGTGCGGCCCACTGGGGAGCCAACCCTGCTGTAAGGGTCGCCTCTAGTCGTGTAAATGAAACTAGGATTGTATCAGGCGCGAGAAGCTAAGTCAGTTAGTTTCTGGGATTGAATTATAATTTGCGGTCATTAGGCATTTACAGTATGGAGCGCATTTCAAGCAATTCGCTTTGCCATTGGTATTATGCCATTTTCCATCAAAAGCCTGGCAGAAATGAAGCAGAGCATGATACGAATGCAGGTTAGACAAAGACAAACCAAAATTCTTTTCCTCCTCTTCTTTATTTTGATTTCTTCAATCCATTCATTTCTTTGGCTGCGCATGAATACCAATTACAGGCTGTAACTATATTACATAAGTTTTGCTTTGCGATGATGAAACATAAATAATTTTGGCTGGATTTACTAGATTTTCCCAGTTCTTGCCATTTTGTATACGCTTAGAGGCCGCATTCTTAGTACGTCTCAAGCAATGAAGAGTATTTTTGAAATGCAAGTTTGCTCGTGCAGGTTCAAGGTACCTCCCTTTTATTAGGCTTTTCCTGTCCAAGCTCTCTTCTCCACTTTTGGCAATTTTATCTTAATGACAATTTTCGCCACGAGAAGTTTATCCGACTTCAAAGTCTGTTTGCGCAGGTTCAAGGTATGCACACTCAGGGAGTGTAAGGTCTAATCGTTTAATCGCACTTTTGCACGAAGCATGGCGGCTTATTAGCAGAGGTGCATGTATGAATTAACCGAATTAAAATGATGGAGCATGTTTGTTTGATAGGCATTTACAATCATGGTGTTGTTTGTTGTGATACGAGGGCAGTTTGTCAACTTTAGTTTCGCTGTCAAGTGCGGAAGCGAGGTGGCAGTGACGATAGGACGAGTTCAGGTAGACTTGTTTGGTCTATTTGTTGTGGATTCAATGCTTTTCGCTGCCTTATCCTCTGGGTGGAAAGTCGTTTTGTCTTTACTTGTTTTTATTCCCATGTATTGATGTTCCAGGCGTTCACCGTTATGACCGTTATGTGCATGCTCAACTTTGCATTCCGAGTGGTTCCGATCTATGCCAATCAAATTGTCAATGGACGAATTGCCTTTCAGAGGTTTCAGGTCAGGGATATGAATACGATGCGTTGTATCTATCTGCGTCTTTGATCGTGTACGATATTAATTGGGGTTGCCAGATTTAGTTTTTGGAATTCGGAAATAGAATATAGGGCGAGGAAAAAGGGTGTGTAGTAACATGAGGAAGTGAGGTGGATCATCGAGCGGAATGATTTATTTGAGTGTTGAGGTTCTTGGGGTATATCCAAGCATGCACAAGAAACGATGACTGGTAAAAACTCAATTTTTACCACAAAAATTTAATTTTTACCACAGAAATTTAATTTTTACCACAGAAATTTAATTTTTACCACAGAAATTTAATTTTTACCACAGAAATTTAATTTTTACCA
>JAQIXU010000516.1:0-31197 GCA_034701245.1 Strigamia transsilvanica | reverse complement strand
GAAATTGTGAATTATATCAAATTAGATCTCGTCAAATGCAAAACGACCAATTTTATTTTTCAGTTAAAAATATATTAGCAACAAACGTCGGCTCACGTTCGTTGTTTTTTAAAAGTGACCAGAATTTGTTGACTTGTCTTTTCTATTTTTCCTTCATTGGTGCATTTTTGTAAAACATTTAAAATAATATAGACAAACTGCAGTTTGTTATTGCTCAGGAAATCTTTCACTGGCGCCATCTGTTGGTTAAGAATTTAACTGTCGCCGCCAAGTGCTGAAAAATGCCGATAGAGGAAATGTCATTTATTTCTATTTTGTGTTCAGCAGGAGATTTCTTAGGATTTCAGGCATTCGTCTGATGTGTTTGATGGAATTCAGGTGTTTTTGTTTTTTAATTGATCACATATATTATTTATTAATTTTTTTTTCCTTTTAATCAATTTACCACGCATGCTGCATGAGTGACTGCTACCGTAGTAACCATTAATTAAATCAATTAAACACAGCTGTTGATTTAAAAATAATACCATTGTGCCTTTGACAGATGAAGTCACACGCAATGAGCATCCTACAGACAAGGTATCGAAGGAGCACCAATAACTGTGCCATGTAGTGGGTCCAGTTTTAGGTACGTCACAATATAAACTGGACAAGGACAAAATTCCCGCTCTACAGGTGTCTTACTGTCGGTAGCGCAGCAAGAAGTCAATGGCCCTGTGTTTAAGTTGGGTTGATAGGGGTACTATTCAAGAAAGCATTTTTTTCCATCTTTCACGGGACCGCTGTAGGCTCGTGGGCCCGTGTCAACGGCAAGCTCTGCACCCCTGATTGCTACGCCACTGCTTATTGTAGACCGAAGAGTTAGTCAATGCTGGAAGTATCATACAGCCAACATTTTGGATTTCAAAATCCATGAAATCTCATCAAATCCCAGAATTCGTAAAAATCCTAAAAATTAACGAAATTCATGAGATCTTGTAAATTGTCTCGGAGATTGTAGAAAAAACAAGCAAAATCTTTAAAGAAGTCCACCTGAAATCCTGAAATCTTCAAAACCATAGCAAATCCCTGAAATCTATAGTAAGGCTTTGAAATCTTAAAAATCCCTAAAGTCTAGGAAATCTCCGAAATCCCTGAAATCTAGAAAATCTCCGAAATTCTGGAAATCTCCGAAATCCTGGAAATCCATAAAAATCAAGCAAAATCTTTGAAGAAATCCGCATGAAATCCTGAAAAATTCACCTGAAATTCTGAAATCTTCAGAATCTCAGCAGGATTTGAAAATGCCGGTTGCGAGTTTTGCGATTGGCTACCCCCTTGCTGTAAATTGAACATATTCAAGCAAGGACTACTAGTAGTAGTCCTTGATTCAAGCAAATTCAAAGTTCTCTGATGATGGGACCTGTGATCTTCGACTCTCAACCCAGCACCTTGATGCCCAAAATCAAACTGTTTTAGAGCTTTATGCTTTTGTGCGCAATAAATGGAATTCAGTGTTTAATTTTGGCATCAAGATACCAGGCGCAGACTGCAGTTAAAGTGGTTCGAATGTAGTTAAAAGAAATAAGACGCACGCAATGGCAAAAAAGGCATGGAAACAAAACAAATGTTAGCTATTTTAAATCGTTAGATCAGTAAACACTGGTCGTAATTCTGGTTGGTTGTCCTGTTGAGTCACAGTTGCGACCAGGGTCTAAAGGTGAAACTGTTGGATTATTCAACTTCATTGATCCGTCTTTTCAACACCATTTCCCAGAATTGCGTTCAAGATGCACAATTATTCCATTATTGCCTCTGATCATTTTTGTATTATCACTCATGGAACAGACTATCTTACTAATATTTAAAACAAATAATCACAGGTAAATGGTCAACGGAAATCGGTTTAGTTGTCTGAAAGATCAAACATTATGCAGACAATCTTTTGGTGATTCAACACATTTCCAGAATTTTTGCATTCCCGTTCTCTGGGCCGTCGAAAAGGGGGTCCGGGACCACACTAAATTGAAAAAAATATTTTGTTTTCTGTCTGAAAACCAGGCAGGGTCCCAGGCCCGCTCTCGGCAGCCCTACCTGTTCTCCACTGAACTACAAGTAATACTATCGATAGTCATTATATCATATAATACGCTAAGGTCAAATCATTGCACAGCAGCTGCTGTATTAATATCCCACAATGCACTTTCTAGATTTTAGTCAGTTTCAAGTGCAACCAAGCGAAAACTCAAATCTATCAATCAACTTTGTTTGTCCTTATTCACCTCAAGTGTTAAGGGCACCAAGCTCCATTATTATTTTTCGATCATTATTATTTTAACTACCCCAATTACTGACTCTATTTTGGCTTCCGGCATTTTGTTATTGCGTGCTATTGAGTCTCTCTGGCATTAAATGGATTTAAATACTGCAAAGCCTGACTTCTTGCATCATCTTAAAATGGGTCATGACAAAAAGCTGGGTACCACTACACCACGGTGTACCCCGCTGAATGCCCTACTGTTAAAATATGATAAACCAAAACTAGTGATTGATTGACCATTCCAGGCAACTGTTATATAATATAAATTAGTTCATTTTACAATCATTAAATACAAAAATGACTGAAATGATATAAAATATGGTTTTAAAAAGGTAATATTACACCACAGGGTACCCACAGGACACACTGTGGTGTAGTGGTACCTAGCTGTTTGCTGTGACACTCTTACAATCACTTTATTCACACGTAAAAGATAAAAGTGCATAAATTATGTTTTAATTGCACGTGGTCAATTTAATTCTTACTTATTCCTTAAAAAGTCACAGATGATAACAGTCACTGCACCAGATACTATGACCACGACAATGACAATAAGAATAATCCTACCCAAGGTACCTCAAACTATATTTTTGTATAATCCTACCTACCGAGAGACGAGACGAGACAAGGCATCCAGCATACTGCTAATTTCACTAGTTCGTGTCAATCAAATCTAGACGAAATTCATCAACATCCTGAAAAAGCCTAAATTAATAAACGTTTCATCAGTCGTAAGTTGTTTTACAAATATCTTTACCCATTTTTACTTACGGAAATCTGATAAATTCAACATGGCGGAAGTCTAGCTTTGTTGTTAACTTTCGATCACGTGCCCATCCACGTGATGTTTAGTTAGTGCGCCACCAGCGGTATTTACCCTCTATGGGTACTCTTTGTGTCTTGTGATATACCATATATAATAAATATAATGTAATATTGTAAATTGTAATAAATTATTTTTTGGATATTTCCGGAAGAAATAAAATTCCGTTTAGCCTCATTCAAGTTAGTTTATGACGCCCCTGTAACCAGAAATGGATGACTAAGCTCTTTCTCGTAAAATTTTGTCCCAACTTGGTCTGGCCCCCGCGATCAACTTTCTCTCATAAAGTGACGTTTATCAGCATCTAGGACCCATGTTGAGCCCTTTCCACAAAAATTGCGCACGAAACCATTTCCTATTGTTAAGATTTTTATTTTATTTTTTATCCCGGGCAGATGATGTGAATATCACAATGTACGCATCATCAAATGTCATACAGCTACGGTACGGTAACATTCCGATAATTACAGAGCAAAGGTTATTGTACCGTGATTAATCAAATTTCAAATTCAATTTCAAATTCCACAATATATAGACGCCGGCGATTAAAGTACCAGGGAAGACACTTTATTGTGTCTGCGAAATGAAGATGAATGGACGTCTGAGGGACACCAAAGAAACGCCATTACTCTGATCCCATCTAAAGCAAAGTCTTGTTTTTCTCATCTTAGGCTGCTACAGATCCTAAAAAAAAAGAAACTACATCTTGTTTCCTTTAAAGTTTTCAGTCATCACTTTTTCACATGTTTTTCTATTCGTTTAATTTTCTTCGCGAGAACTCCTGGTGACACATTTTAAAAATAATTTCGCCTCTGCACCTTTCTTCCAATTTATACTCATACTTAAATAATATTTTAAGTGAATGAACCAAAAAAAAAACATAGTAACCGAATTCGGAATGTTTTCCGCAATATTGAACCTGTAGTTATTTTATATTTTATCACCCAATTATAAAATCCAATAAATCCTCCAACACTCATTTCGAATTAAAACAGGATTTACCACCAAAAACCAAACTTCTAATTAACGGCAAAACATACCCACGTAGCAGACTAAAGGAAATAGAACAGAAAAAACCTCAAACGATTGGAAGACGAAAAGTGACGTCAGAATCACACTTCGCACTATAGTCAAGTGAAAGTGTAAGTGCCCTTCTTTTCCAACACATCATCTTCCTCACTCGACCCATTTAACAGGTAAGCTGAAGAATTTAAAACAATAATATTTTACTTTGAAAAAAAAAACTAAAAACAAATAATGCTAAACATTACTCCGGTATGTTACTGGTGTATGTATGTGCATTAAAGTCGGGGTTAAACTCCATAAATATTTAATTTAGCGAGCGGTTGAATTGCATTTTTCGGCTATACGTATCTTTCAAGCTTCATAACAGCTGTTAATTTCCAAATTATTATACCATAAATAAGCAGAATGTGTACTAACGTCACCAGTTATCTCCATTTTTTAGCTTCAAATTTCTGAAATGGATGTAGATGAGTATCGTAAACGAGGTAAAAAAAAAAAACAACATATTTTACAATTCTCATTCAATTAATTTCTAACCATGTGTGTGTGCACTCAGGGAAAGAAATGGTGGATTATATCGCTGATTACTTACAAAACATTCGTGAAAGACGTGTTTTCCCAAATGTGAAGCCAGGTTATATGAAAGAGCTAGTGCCCGATTATGCGCCTGAAAACGGAGAGCCTTGGGAGTCTATATTCGCAGACATAGAACGTGTTGTTATGCCTGGAGTAAGTGCGCATTGTTAGCAATAAAAAGTTTGTCATAACTCCAAAGTTGTTTCAAATGTACAATTTTTAGATTACTCATTGGCAAAGCCCTCATATGCATGCTTATTTCCCGGCCCTCAATTCTTTTCCATCGTTGTTGGGCGATATGTTGGCAGACGCCATCAACTGCCTCGGCTTTACTTGGGTAAGGGTCACAAAACAGTTAGTGTTTTCGAGTTTTTTTTTATATTCTTTTTATGTACATTAGGCTTCCAGTCCCGCTTGTACTGAGCTCGAAGTTGTAGTTATGTGTTGGTTAGGTAAAATGATAGGCTTACCTGATGACTTTCTTCACTCTCGACCCAACAGTCCTGGCGGTGGCGTAATACAGGTGCTTTTTAGAAAATATAGATCAAATTAGAGACGTTTGAAACGTATCTTTCGATTTAATTGCAGACAACGGCTAGTGAATCAACTTTTGTGGCTCTTTTGGCGGCAAGAACCGAAGTTTTCAGACGATGCAAGTTGTACAGTCCAGATACAAATGAGTCTGAAATTAATGCCAAACTCGTGGCTTATTGCTCCGATCAAGTAATAGAAAATTTTTTTTTTTTAAATATAACATTACTTATGTTTGTGGATACATGCAGGCACATTCTTCAGTAGAAAAGGCTGGCCTCATTGGATTGGTTCAAATGAGGTACCTCGAAAGCGATGATAAACTAGCCCTAAGAGGAGATAAACTTGAGGAGGCTATAAAGATTGACAAAGAGGAAGGGCTTATACCATTTTATGTAAGAATTTAAAAAAAAAAATCCATATTATATAGTACTATATAGCAGTGGTAATTATACCGTAATTATATTTTGTTTTGAAACTGGCAGTAAAAGAAATTTTAAAAAACTTCAACAAAAAAAATAATTAATAATTTTTTCATCAATGTAATAACCTATTAACACCAATTAATAATCGTTTGATATTAATACGTTTTATAATCGAGTAATTTTAATTTATGTGTCCATCTGCCGTGCAGGCTGTAATCGATATTTCATGTGTACATATTGCGCATGAGCAACGACCCTCATAATGATTCTCGTAGAAGAGAAAGGTCTTGAAATAGGGCTTTAGAACTAGCAAAACTATGATGGATAAGGTCGATCTTTGACTTCTGACCTTGTGACAGAGACTGAAACCAAAGAATGAAAGATTACTGTCCGACTTTAGTTCATTTCTTTTTATTTTTAGTTGTGTGCAACGTTGGGTACAACTGGTGCTTGTTCTTTTGACAATTTGAAAGAATTAGGACCCATATGTAAGTCACCATCTAATTTACAATTCATTTCATGCGAAAATGGAAACATTTTCACGTTTCTTGAAACAAAGCCAAAGTTATTGTCAAATCAAAACAACAAAACTGTATAAAACACAAAAAAAAGCAGTTAAAACGAAACACGTATGGCACGTATTTCGAATGTGTTTCTATTTTCAAATGTACTAATGAAGTGTGTAATTTAAGATAAGAGATTGTGCTTAGGTCAAAGAGAAGATATTTGGATGCATGTTGATGCTGCTTATGCTGGTACAGCATTTGTGTGTCCAGAATTCAGAATTTGGTTAAGTGGCATCGAATATGCTCAGTCGATAGCATTCAATCCTTCCAAATGGATGATGGTTCATTTCGATTGCACTGCCATGTGGTGCGAAGTAATTGACACTTTTTTCTTCACACTTTTTTAAATTTTGTTTCCGATATTCAGGGTCAAGAATAGCGGGGCATTACATCGGACGTTTAATGTTGATCCATTGTATTTGCAACATGACAATACAGGATTGGCTATTGATTATATGGTTAATATTAGTACTATTGCTCAATTAAATATTAATGATTCTTGTTCCATTGATTCTGATTTTGGATTTATTTTGGAAATTTTTTTTCAGCATTGGCAAATACCTTTGAGTAAAAGGTTTCGAGCTTTAAAGTTATGGTTCGTCATTAGAAATTATGGTGTGAAAGGATTACAAGACCATGTGCGACAGGTATTCAGAATTCAGACTAATTAGGTTGATTTTAAATGATTTGAATTCAAAAGGCCTTTTAACTGTTTCCGGTCATCATTATTAGTTTTGGAAATCAATAAATAAAAAAAATACTGTTGACCGGAAGGCGGAAACTGTTGAAAGGCCTTTGGAATTCAAATCATAAAACACGGATTTTATTTTCTCACAGTGGAATTGCATTTATTTATTTACTCATTTATTCAAGTTTCTAAACAGACTTCAGATTGAAATCAGTAAAAAAAACAACAAATATTTAGAATGAATTTTTTTATATTATTAGGGTGTAGCGTTGGCTAAACTGTTTGAATCTTTGGTTAAATCCGATCTAAGATTCGAAATTCCAGCCGAGCGGCACCTAGGAATGGTAGTCTTCAGATTAAAGGTAAATAAATATAAATTCTAGCCCAACTCCTAATTCAAACTTAGATTGACCGCCCTAGAAAAATTTCATTTACCGTAATAGTTCTATGTTGGTAACTTCAAATTGATATAATTGATATAATTGCAAAAATGATTTTTTTTTAACCCTACGAGAAAACGTAACATTTCGTAATCATTTTTGATGAAAGCAAAGGCGGGTCCAAAGGGGGGGGGGGCGATCGCCCCCACCTCATGGGTCAGAAATTTTATTTTTGCCATTATTTGATGAATGGCTGGCTATATTGCTCATTTTTTAGAATCAAATTCATAAAATTTTCTAGCCCTGGGAAAGGGAACACCACACCCATCCCCCGTAAGTGCTCCGCACCGACACTGCCCAGTGTCCGGTTTAGAGGTCGTGGAAAATCGGATGGTCGACAAAAATGTCGACCATCCGATCCGAATGCAACTTAAATTTTTGACATTTAAAAAAAAAGTAGAAAATGAAATAAAAATTTCTTAAAAACACCAACATAACATTATTAATCAGTCGAGTTTTTATGATTTCAGGGTGAGAACGAGTTAACCGAACAGCTTCTGAAAAAGCTCAACTCAAGTGGTAATCTGCATTGTGTACCAGCATCCCTCAAAGGCAAATACGTGATTCGATTTACAATCACTTCACCTCGAACCACTCCAGATGACGTGAAGCGCGACTGGTCTTTGATTAAGAAAACAGCTGATGAAGTATTGCGAAAAGAAATGAGTCCGGTTAAAGCTAAAGTTAATGTTGGTGATATTAAAAAGGCAAATCCAAATTTTGGTACCAGTTTGCTCCTAGCAAACAGCCCAATGTCGCCCAAGATTGTAAACGGAAGCTTTGTAGCGATATTTGATTCCCACGACATGTTGGTTGAGTTTTCGCGTAAATTTGGAGGTATTCGAATTTCAGCTAATGACAACTCTAGTCTGAGGCAAAGGGTTAGAGGAATGTTGATGGCAGGTAAACAACTTAGTTTAGATTCGCGAATGGATCTCGTCCAAACCCTGGTAGGAGGATCCTTGCCTGCGCACGAAGAGGAACACGAGAAAAATGTATTGATTTCTCCAGATGCAAAGCGTCAAGATGACAAAAATGTAATGTCAATTCAACGCAATTAAGCAATAATGTTTTTTTGTTGTTGTTTGTCTTTATTATAGAGTTTGCGGTCATTTAGCATTGAGAACAGCATACTGGATCGTCAAAGTCATAATTTATAATTGTAACTTCTATTTGCACACTAAATTGGAAAAATTAATTCTTGCACAAGAGTAATCTTCTGTCCTGTTTTAATTTTGGACATTTTCTTTCGGTTTTAAGTCCTAGAATGATCCAGGAGCTAGATTCACTAAACTATTTCGAAAATGAAATTTTCCAGAACTGATTTTTTTTTTTAAATATCGA
This sequence comes from Strigamia transsilvanica, assembly GCA_034701245.1. Lineage (NCBI taxonomy): Eukaryota > Metazoa > Arthropoda > Chilopoda > Geophilomorpha > Linotaeniidae > Strigamia > Strigamia transsilvanica. The sequence goes on along the minus strand of JAQIXU010000516.1, from coordinate 22,479 downwards.
ATTTTGAACAATCAATACGAGTATTCAGAAATCGTTTTGCACCTCCCAATTCACATCGAAATTTTAGATTTTAATTTCACTTGTCATGAAATTATTTAAGCCACCTAGTTTTGTTCATTAAACAAAATTATACCTTTATTCTTAATTGATAATCTCATTCTTGCAATTTGTGGGCTGATTTTAAGGACTCAACTTTACATATGCACTGACACAGTGCCGGATTACCCAAGTAGGCCATTTAAGCACCGGCCTATGGTCCCCATGCCTTTTAGGGGCCCCGCGACAAGGGATCACAATAATATTGAATTTGATTTTGAAAGAGAACTTTGCCAGTTCTAGTAAAACAGTGCCAACATCGCAATCGTACAATAATTTTTGAAAATATCAATGTTTGTTTTGTTTAATAAAATTGGTTTATCAAGATTTTGTTGTTCAAAACGTAATAGGATATAATTTGCAAAGTGCAAAGGGGCCCCCGAGATTTCGACGGCCTAAGGGCCTCTACATGGGTTAATCTGGCACTGTCTCCCACGCAGTTCCTTGCATGGCCTAATAAAAACCTTTGGGGTCATACCTACTAAGTTGAACACTAGGCACATTCAATTACTTTTCCTTTAAATTTTTGTCTCACACGAATTTTTAGATGAAATGCCTCGTTTTTGAATGCAATCGTTTATTTGTTGAAATAAACGACTGCCAAACTGAGACCAGGTTCTTGGTCACAGTAAAAAAATGGCAGCTGTTGATGTGTACCAGTAAGACAATTTAGATCTGAATCATTTCCTCTGCCTCGCTGTTTTTTATTGTTTCCAGCCCTAATTATAGTAATTATTGTTGTTGTTTATTTGTAAACAATAAACCACTGCTATTATATTACTCGTTTAAACGTTTTTGAATGTGCCTAATGATAATAAAATTAGAAAACTAACCAATTATCTAGGTTCCCACTTTGACATTTGCAAACCATTAATTTTTCTGCGGGTAATCCCACCTGGATGAAATTTGCAACAATTTCACCTGGTGCACCCACCGTATGACAACCTTCAGGACATATGCAGCATATGATACCGTACCACTAACAAGCTTTCATTGGAATGCCCACTTGAATTTTGAAAATGATAGATCAGGCTTTTAGTGAATCTCGCAACTGGTTGATAAAATAAAAGTATTCAAAATAAAATATTTTTTAGTCCATAATATTAGCAATTTTAAAAAAAATTCTGTACAGGTACACTTTTCACAAAAACATTTTCCAGTCTCTTTATTTTTATAACCTCATCAGTAGCAGAAAAAAAACATCAAATACTTCTAAAGACCGAAAAGCTTTTGAGATTAAAGTACCTGAACATAATTCTTGTCCAATTTCGTAATATTATAAAAAATATTTTTTATAATTGCTTAAATTGTTCTCGACATCAACTGCATATTGTATACCGTAATTATCATAAATGTATTCCTCCTATAGATGTAACCAATAATGGCCCATAACTGCTGTTGTCATGAAATGTTATTCTCCAGGAAAAATAAACGTTGTATTGTAACTGCATAAAACCAACTTTATTCGCAAGCAGCTGAATATTCCAAAGAAATAAATCAAGAAACAGCTGAAACAAATATTTGGTTATATTGATAGGACATCGGAACTTTCCATTAAAAATAAAATTCATTCATTGGCACAGTTAAAATGGACAAATCACCCCTTTGTATCATCCATACGTTTATTTAAGACCAATCGTTTCGAATCTTTTTTTTTTTTTACAATGTCAATCAATGTTGGGAGGAATGTTTGAAATTTCGACAATCCTAATCTAACTAATTTCTAGTACATCTACAGAATTTTTTTTAAACTTATTTTTCTTGCCTCAAATAGTTACCAATTAAAAAGGAGAGATTTCAGTTTCAATTTTTATTTTTTAAACGTTTCATTATTTTAATCTCAGAACTGATAAATTCAAAAAACTTGAATTTAGTCGCTCTATCTCTGCAAGTATTTTTATAAAACAATAAGTTAATATTAAGTAAGAAGTAGAAAAAGTTTATGAGAAATTAAAAAAAGAAATATATCACGTGATTCAACATTTTTTTTTTTCAAAGCAAAAGAAAAGAAAATTAACTGAAGGCACCAAAAATCAAAGTACCCACTGTGAACAATGTTGTTATACTTCCCTAAAACGCTCTATCATTATTTTTATTTTTTAAATTCTCTAAATTATTTTTATTTTTATGCTATTAAAAAATGTATTTACAAAGAGACCAAGATAAAGGAGCTAGAGTGGGGCAAGACAAACAAGGTCGAAAGGAATTGATAAATTAAATCAAATGGTCAAAAAAAGAAGAAAAAAAAACCAAACGAAAAATATTAAGTTTTTTTTTTTTTTTAAATCTTTTTTTTTTTTTTTAATAATCTAGATGTAAATTCGCAAGCAAAAATCTCCACTTTTTATCCATATTTTCAAAAGGTTAAAGAAACTGGCTTTTTTTTTTTTTTTTTTACTCATAGCATAGTTCTGCAATTGATACAATTCTAATCCACATCTACCCAACTCAAGACTGAAGCCACTGATGTTTGAGAGAATCTTGGGCCAAAGCGCGACCTTTTGGATCAAAGGCCAACATGGGCAGTAAGAAGTCGGCAAATTGACGAGCTTCATTCACATCCCATTCATATTTTTCAGTCAGCACTTCAAAAAGTCCCCACGGTTTGAGTTTAGTAATGTGACGTAGTTCGCCTAAAAATAAACACCAAAAATAAACACTAACGTCATTTTCCAACCAGCTTACACTTAATTTATCACCAGAAACAAACAATGGTTAGATCGTGTGCATATAAACAACTATCACAACATAGATGACAACCACTCACCTTTTTTAGTGAAAAATTCTCGAGAGTATTTTCCTGAGAAGGCAATCTGTTTTGGTATATCCCCTAGCAATTCTATTATATGCGCCAGATGATCCTCGTCCCGCGAGTAGTCTTCACCAGAATGGGGCTCAAATAGATAATCACCAGTTGCCAATTCAAATGCCTAATTAAAAACAAAAAAAATTAATTACTTCGCATGTCCTAACTAAACCTTTCATTTACCATGCAAGCTGTACTCCAAATATCAGCAGGTGGTCCGTAACCCGCTCCTAAGAGAACCTCCAGACAACGATATTGACGCGTTTGAATATCTTCGGTGAAGTGATGATGCTATGAAATAACATTAAATTAAATTACACGTAATGTCACAAATAATAACCAAGCATACCACCCAACATGCATTTCCAAGATCTGCTATCTTTACGGACAGCTCGCAAACTTCATGAACTGGATCTGGCTTCCGCTCCGGCGATTTTCGCTCAGGACAAGATGCCGCCCTCCTCATACTGGGTGATCCACTTCCACTTTTGCCACCCTCCGTCGATGAAACTGTCTCACTGCCAGATCTCTCTAATAGAGTTTTCCGTCTGTTGCCACTAGCATCAGCTGCCGCATTATCCAAATCTTCATGCCCATTGCATACGCCACCTTCGTCGTTTGTCACAATGATATTAGTTTTGCTGTCAGTAAGTAAAATCACTAAATTAGTACAAAAGCAGTTGAGATAAATAAATTAAGTAATCATTTTATTTTCTCCACATTTTGGTTAAAAGTACTTCAATTTAGGCATAAAAATTTGATATAAACCGAGCAACTCCTTCAACAACCTCCGTGTTAATTTCGCTCAAATCACCTTCAATAATCATTCTAATATGCGCAGATATTTTTCAATAAATCGGAATTTATTTAGAAAATTCAGTTATTGAATTTCGAATTCTGTGATGGAATTTCACATTGCACGTCCGAAATTTCGGCATTTCTTAATTTGATGCTCGACTCTAATCCCTTGCATTTAAATTCCACAAATTATATTAGAATTATTTTAAAACCATTATAACAGCTATCTCGCCTTTAATTTTATTTTCTTTCCTTTTCTGTTGGGTGGAATGAAGTTGTGAAGTAATCACTAATCAATAGTATAAAATTAGATCTAACTTTGTGGTAAACACGTCAATGATACTAGAATAATTTTTATTCGTTTATTATCACGTTATCCTAGCTGCATGTCCCATTCCACTACAATATTTGAAAGCAGAAAGATAATTTCAAACATTCTGGAGGATATGTTAGGCCTTACGTACCACACCATTGATTAAACAACCGCAGTGATAACCATAAAAGGGATTCAAAAACTCCTTCCTACTTTGCATTTGCTTTCCATTTTAATGTCTAACTTAATTTCACAGACAGAAAAAAAACGAATTATTTTAATTAAAAGCTGAGAATGAAAAAATTATAACTAAATTTAGACATTGAATTCAGTTTGGCCAATGTAGATATTGAATTCCGTTTGGTCACTTTAGATTCACATTATAAAGGATACTGCATTCAATGAGCATTTATAGTATATATTTTTATTATATAAAACAATGGTTTAATTATCTTTCCTCATCATTAAGCAGAGAAACTTCCTAACGTTTCACACAAAAGAGTTGGAAAGTTGATACCGCCCACCACAAATCACCACTTAATTCACTAGAAGAATTATTCAAGAATCACTTCTAATCCCTTGTATTATTCTAAATCTCAGTGAAATGTTGAAAAATGACCACAAAATTATCCAGGTCTCAGAAATTAAATGTGGATTTACAGCACATGGCTTATGCATGAGCACAACATAGCTAACACTTACAGTTGTATGGTTATTTGCACACATTTTAAGCCCTAATTATTATTAATAAATACAAAAAGATAATCCGAAAATCCATTCTATTCAAAGTTTAGTTATGTACACCTACCTATTAAAGACTGTAAAGATCCAATGTAAAATACAAACTATAATTTAAAGCAAGGAATTATTTGCAAAACACTTGTCCAACTTGTTTTAAATGCTAAAGGTGGGGTTTTGGGGCATGTTTTTATGAATACGACTCTTAAGACAGGCCTTTTCTGACGATGGACAGAATTGAAGTGGAGATAAGACTGATGGAATGCCAAAATTCATAATAAAATCATATAAGCCTAAAAAATTAATTTTGAAATCTAAAATACTCTTTCATTGCTCTTGCAGTTTCTGTGCACTGTGCAATTTTTTCTTATACCTCACAAATCAAAAATTTTGGTAAATTTTCTAGTGCATTATAACGTGTGTGGATGGGAGGGGGTGATGTGGGGTAGAAGCAACAAAAACGAACGGCATAAGTGCAAGAAAACCACACACTATGCCAAAATGTACTGCCATGGTTATAAAAATCTTCCCTGCTTAGCTTCAAGCCCACATGCAGAATGCGCATTCTTAGCTGTCTACCAGACGATGCAAAAACGCATTGATTATTTGTGACAAGTTGGCATTTAAATCTCCTCATGGAAAACCAAACATTATGGTTTTAGGTGCTACTGTAACAATTTCAATGGCAACTGGTCACAAACAATCAATGGTGCACACAGCTAAACACACTCATTCTGCATGCAAACTTGAAGCTAAGCAGGGAAGATTTTTATGACCAAGGCTGTACAATAAACGAACAATTTTTAATTCCATTTGACTTCTGCACCATTTATTTACCTTTGATTTTCATTGTCCGAGTCATCCATCTGTCCGATATCACCCGCACCAGAAACAACACCTGAAAAGAAGAATTCCACTGAAACTAAAAATGAAATTTTCGTTAAATATTAATTTGTTACTGTGATTTGAATTGTCTCCATTTTGACTGTAGCTAGTCGGAGCGCAGTCGGTCTCTGGCGAAGTCAGATCACTTTCCAAAAAGGACGTGCACATAGTGTCTACGCTCTTTTGCTGCTCCATGTCCAATTCCTCCAATTGCTGAATTTGTTTCTCCAACAACTGCTGATGCCGCTTTTGTTTCTTCTTCAGCTTCTTTTTCTTGTTCTTTGACATTTTGGCATTTGTTTCATATGAACGGAGTTCTTTAGGGGCAGTACTCACTAATATAGAATACATTTCACATTTTTTAGCAACAGATATAGTCAACAATTACCCAAAGATCCAGGAAGTTTCAGGCCCAGTTTCTGCCAGTGGGTCGCATCAGCTGCCAATTTACGAATATGATTTTCATCCACACAAATAAGAATATTTTCTGGCTTTATATCTGTGTGAATAATCTTACACTTTGAGTGTAAGTAGTCTAAGCCTTCAAGCACCTATTAAAAAAAACACATTTTATTACTATTAATATACAAATTCGATATTTTTATTAAAAATTCATTGGTAGTTTTTACCAAAAGACCCATTACTCACCTGCCTAATGATACTTTTGACATTGGCTAATGGGATTCCCTGATATCCTGACCTAATGATCAATTTTAATAAATTGTGACCCAAAACTTCAAACACCATGCACACATCTATTTCCAAGTTAAGTATAAAAAAAAAATAAATAAAAAACATTTTAAACATAAATAATCGACTTGTAAAAGGATACGAGTGCCGTTAACACCAGAAATCTTAAAATCGTCTAGTAATTGAACAACTTTGCCCCAATGAGGATCATCAGCATCACTATGTCGAACCTACAATTCAAAATTTAAAATTTTTTTTTTTTAAAACAAATTAATACAAATTCGTGAATTGTTCTTAAAACCCAATTAATACGTAACACATTTGAGCAGTTTGATCTCGTCCAGGGCCGTTTCTGTATAATGAGACGCGCTTTTCACTACCTTCAAGGCAACAAACCGTTTGCTCCTAATATAGAAAATATAAAAAACAAAATCAATTAAAGCTCCTGCTTTCAATTTTCATATTTATGTTAACTAAAAAAAAAAAAAAAAGAAAAGAAAGAAAATAAATCCACTAGTAGGATTAAATTTTCCAATTTAATTATCTTTTCCGAGTCAACTTTTTACTCAGAATTGAATCCATTCACATCATCACGTTAGATTCCCGATAACAAGATAATGTGGTAGCACGGCAACATTCTTCTTAGTCCAAAGATTAACTTCATTACGAATGTATAGATTAACGAATCCACTACAAGTAACTTAATTAGCTCAAACTTTTATTTCATCAGCTCGTCAAAGTGTGAAATTCCATCCAATAGTGCTTGAATTTTTTTTAAAAACAAATTAAAGCCTTCCTATTGTCACGACAACACAACGAAACACAATGTGGGCACTTTATTCACGAGCATTGTTGCGGTAAATAAAAAAATCCACATGCCAAACACTCTGAAAACAGATCCAATTTTGAGTTTTAAAACCGTTCCAGATCAGCTTTAAGTCCGTTCTCTTAATCTATTGCAGCAAAATGGAACACCTAAACGCCAACGAATCACCGACACTACTAATTAATTTCTCTGCCATTTCATTTAAGTGCTGCATTTTAGTTTTAATCAAATTTTTCAAAAAAAGATAATGAAATGCACACAACACGAAAGGCGGTGATTTGAGTTGTACAACACATGCACTAAGCAAAGGTCATCATAAACCAAATGCAGTCACGCTTGATTTACATAATCATAGACACGTTGATCAAATAATGTGCTGTGGAACGCGCATCGTGTTTCACTAGCAAAACGAATTTGCTGCATTTTAAACGAACAATTCGTGACCGCACTACAGAATCACAAAAAGCACGAAAAGAGCTGTCAATTTCTAACAAAAATAATACTATTATTAATTAATCTCGCACATAAACGCCAAATTAATGACATTTACGACTCGACTAATATCTCCTTTTATTTCATTTTTATCGCAACCTATCACATTTAATAAGTCAGCAAATTACTCACTGTAGATCCCAGCACAGCCACACAGTTGAAAAATGACCCCATCCAAGTTTGCGGACGACATGGTACCTATTATGAAACAAGTCGCCAATTTTCACGGGATGGTAACCACCTAAACAAAAAAAGTTATATTCAGTCTCTAAGAGGTAATTTACTTCAATTGAATGGTAATTTCGATTGGAATTCAATAATTTCCCTCGGGGGGTCACTACACAACCCCATTCCAGCCCATCTTACCTTTACAATAATCTTTCGGATCTTCTTGTTCGTCATCATCAGATCCTAAAATCTCCTCCTCCTCGTCTTCGGCAGGTTCGGGTATTGAGTTTTGTAAGTCCAACCTAAAAATACGAAAAGAAAAAATCAAGCTATTGATTTATCCACTTAGTATTTCATCGAAAATCTATTTTTTAGCTTCCACATAAAAAAATTCTTCACGTAACATTAAATAAAAACTCAATTTTGTTCTTTAAATCTCCAACTCTCGGCAAAATTGGTCGAAATTGTCCCCAGTCGGAACCCATCAAACTTTCAATTTCCAGAATTATTGCCAAATCCGTCAGGAAAGAGTGTTATTTTAAATTTAAAAATCATTAATCCGATATTTTCCATACAAACCCGACCGAAGAAAACTAAATTATCAGATACTTACAATGGAAATCCAACTCCAGAATTTAAATTTCAATCGAACGTTCTCAATGAAACCGAAAAGAAAACGCAAGAAAAAGAAAAATCCTTTTCTTTGTCCCACACAATTTCATTTCTTGCGGATCAAAAGACCCCCCTGACATTTGTGCTGTCAACCTACCTCTTTGTTTGTGAAAAATTGATATTAAAACATCACCTAATAGTAGACACAAACGTCTACACAATTAATTAAATTACCACACATCACAAAAACTAATCAATAAACACCATCCACCACGCCTAATCACGTGAAAGCGATCAAATGCATCAGCCGCTGTAAACGACCACCAACTTACCTTTAATTAACTTTTCTGACCTTTCCACGTTACAAAAGATGCAAGTTACTCTTCCAACCCCAACATTGTCTTCATCCAAAACCCTACTTCACACCTCTGCGCATGACCAAACAAAATTTTTTTCTCTCATCCCCCCAAAACAAATTCCCCATCCCTCTTCACGAGTACACGCAAAATCTTCGATTTTTACAATTCAAAATGGCGAAGATATCTGCACCGCCTCATTTTTATTATTTATTTATTTCCAAACGTCACCATTAACGTCTCCCATTTCACGCGCTACCGAAGCCGATAAATTACCACGAATCGCTCCGCGCCAAAGAATAGTTATTAAATATGGTGCAATAGTTTTACCGCCTGTCTCGACTGGACTTGTACGGCCTCAAAGTGATGGAGACAGATGACACTCCTCCAGATTGGTAACAAGCTCGGCGCAAATCCGGGGGTGGGCACGACGTAGTTGTATATTCTGCTGGTAAAGACCTCTGTCGTGTCTCAATGCGAGTGGATTCACGCGCTGCATGTTCGGCTGGTTTTGACCTGGCAGCCCTAACAATTTACAAACCGTGACAATTCAATCTAAAGCATCTTTTTACTGCATCCACTGAAGCTGCAAATTGTGTGGCTTTAAATATCAAAAAGACAGCTTAATTTCAGCGTTTATTGAACCGCATTGGCATTCTTTCTCTCTTGTGCAAATCGTTTCTTACATCTAGAATTCTCCTTGCACTTCTAACCTTGGCACAAGGCCAAAAAAAGCCCGATTCCAACTGCAGACGTAGAACCGTGACGCAGACAATGACGCAAACTTTTACTTTATTTTTTCTTCTTCTCGTTTTTCAAAATTTCATATATAGATTTTTATTTTTAACCTCTTTATGATGACAATCATTATTATTTTTTTAACATTGTTTTTCCAGCCATATCTCACTAACCATGCCAGTAGCACACAAAGTCCAAAGAATTTAACGATAAAATCTTTTCAAAAGAGGTAAATAGCTGTTTGGATTGTTTTGAAAGAAAATTGCATTTGCCAACTGCACACAAGAAATAAAAATAACCGAAAAATGCCAACCAAGTATAAAACAATCAATACTAAGACATCTCGTTAGCAGGAAGGCTAAAACGCTTCCAGTTGCACTAAATTTCCCAATAAATAAAATAAAAAAAGCCAAAAAAAAACGTCGTCTGCAAGTAATAAATAATTATACACAACCCCCACTTAAGTAAAACAAAAAAAATAACCAATTACTAAAAGCAACAACATGCTGTAGCAGTCAACAGATCATTACTCACTACGTTTACTAACACATTGGCGCATTGCCACACACTTACAGCTTCAGTCATAGTCATTTCGTAATACAAAAATGCACATTTTACCTGTCATACTCTTCAAATGGAATCGGAGATTTACTAGGCTGCCTTCTACTGCCTACACCCAAAAAACTAGGAATATTTAGCGAACTAAAGAAGGACTGTTGACAAGGAAGACGTCGCCGCGGCGAAGCCCTGGGTCGCGGTGGCCCAACGTAAACCGCACGAGAGGCCGGCTGTCGACTTAAACCGCGCTCGTAATCCGGCGGATAATCTGCTGCGTACGACTTAAGGCCAGACATGTTTTCTCTCTCTCTTCCCCTTCTCAAACGACGATCAAACAACACGCGTTGAGAAATGCCAGTTTACAAATTAAAGCATCTTCAAGTTGCCACTAGCTCTGTCTTGCGAGCGAGCTGCGGTTCCAGTGTAGCAGTTGCACCGTTCTCTGTTCAACTGGCGGGAATAAAGAGCATGTGGATCAATAAATGTGTTGCTGTACTCGCCGAGAGACCTCCCTCGCAGTCGATCCAGCACGAAGAATCAAGAGGGAATTGTTTCATATTTTAAGTCCAACCACTTCTCACTATAACATGTACCACAAACGTGCCATAAAATTATATTCTCCGTTTCAAACGCTATAAAATGAACTTTCTCCGTTGTTTCAGTTACACAAACAGAAGTCAACAAATTGATTACAAATTTTCTACCCATAGCTCCACCCTAATAGTTTTTCTTCTATGTTTAGTTATTTTATAGTTTTGTTGATCTGGGTCGGATGCGTCCCCTAATGACACAAATGTCCTTCAAAATTTGAATTGCAGGTGCACAATCTAAGATGCCGCCATTATCCTAATTCCTATTGTTATTTTTAGTTCTGCTCAACACAATTTTTTCCTCCGTGTAGAATTCTCTCACGTTCGCGATGCATGTGTTAAATTCTCGGCCTGTAATTGGCTTATATAATTGCGTCGTTTATTTTCGCAATGATTTGGAAGAATGAAAACGTTTGTGAATGTAGAAATTAACGCGGACACCTAAATCTATTAAACTACTGTTTTAGTTTCGCCGTTAATTCCCATAGTTATTGCTCATGATAGCACAACTGGGCATGCTCAGTCCAAATTGACCAAGCAGCAACTTGTACACAGCCTGGTGTTTGCAGACGGCGTTATGTAGAAATTGCTGCTTGTCACAAGCAGGAGTGGTTTTCATAAAATTGAGGGCTTACCTTAAAGCTGGAAGTGCCAACACACGGGCAAATTACACACCTATTTATTCCCAAACAGAATTTTTGAATAAAATATGAGAAACTAGGTTTGTACAAATGCCCACATTTTCTGATACAATTGTCTTATTATTGGGGAAATTATTTAGCGTAAATCCTTACATGCAAGCTCAGCATAACTCGTCGAGGCTTGCTTGTTCAGCATAGATGCCAAAATAAACACACCAGACGCATTCATAAAGTCATGTTTAACTTGCAGTTAAACATGTTTTGTTGTTTAAGTGTCATGCGCACACCTACTGTGACTGAAAACAGACAAAATCGGCTGCCATTTTTCGAGTTAGATCGATACAAGCAGTTTAATGTTTTGTTTAAAGTGCTGTTTAGTTTAAACTACTTCATGAAAGACCTACAAATGTAATTAAGTTGCGCAACGGGTTATTGGCGTCAGTTCTGATTATTTTATCGTACATGTGCAAATACTTTTCGATACCAGCTCTTGATTTTGGCCAACTTAAAATAAGAAACTGTAGGCACTTTCAATAAAGCGTAGCACAACAAACTCATGGAAAATCTCCTGTTGACCTTGCGACACGATAAAAATAGCCCAACCCTGAGCCACCAGGTACACAGGTGCTTTTTGGACAGGAGAATCTAAAGATAACACGTGCCCATCTTGTGTGTAACTCGTGCTGAGTTACATTCAAGATTAAATGCGCCTTAGTGATTTAAATCAAGACGTCAACATCACAAGTAAAATCAAAACTAGTCCCTATCCTTGGTAATTTGGTTAAACACGAAGAAAAAAATTAAACTCCGCTTTAAACAGTCCAAAACTAAATTAAACCAAGCCATCACGGTGGTTAAAAATAACTGATAACATACCGAGTTGTTCTTAAAGATAAAACCTAAAACATATTTTTTTTCAAATTTGTAAATTCTGATTGATAGAATACTGCTAGAGAGCAAAGTTCAGTTGCTTGCCTCAGCCTATCAAAGGTCAGGCCGTCCAATTACCAAACTTCAGCCTCCAGCCGTCCTCTTTAAAGAACCGAGTATGGCAAGTCGCACAAAACTGACGTCTAACAAATGAAATAAATACACGCCATAAAGAAATATGGCCTCCTCTCGGCTGCAGCGGGGGCTTCTAAATGGGAATATTTTCCAACCACTTCTGACATCTTTAAAATGCCAAGATGGAATGATGGCCGCTTGAAAAATTGCATTACACGACATGTGGAGATCAAGAACGATACGCTACAAAGCGTCCTATCTACAAAAAGCAGAAATAAATTCTACTTGTAACTGAATTCATATTTGTACGCACTTAAGAAAAAACAACATCAGCCTAAACACACTCTTGAAGAAAGAAAGTTTCTTAGAATCGTCAATTCCCGTGGGCATAAAATCAATCATAGCTTTCTAATAATAGTGCATTTCCTAAGAGCCTAATTTGTGCAGATGCAATATTTGTTTAAAAACAGGCAATCCAAAACCCTTATTGCAGTTGCAATTGCGTGCTTCAGTGGGTACGATAATACGATATAGCAAGATTAAAACCCGCACACAAATTTATGCTCTTACAGCACACTCGTTAAAGTTGTTTTATTAGACTGTATATTCGGTGTTCATAACCACTGCCAAGTCACTTAATCTCTGTAAACGTCTTTTGACAGCAACATACGACGTCACATTCACAGAGATAGATTTACGGTCTAGGGGCCCCTCTCACAACCGTTTCAGGGCCCTAATCGAGAAAATGTTTTACTGTACAGTAGAGGTGTTAAGAAAATGCCTATTAAACGTCAAACTATGTTATAATTTCAAACTACAGTATGTTATAATTTCACACATTACGAACCTAATATTCATGCTTAATTACAACAAACAGAAAAAATGAACTTAGTTACAGTATCGGGTCAAATTAACACAGACAAATCCGCGGTGGGACGTCGGATAATACGGAATGTCAGATAAGCGAAGGTCAAATAAGCGAGACTCTACACTATATTTGTATATTTTTGTATATATATATTTTTTGAAACTTGAGGCCCCTCCTACTTTTACTGCAAAAACCTACAAATCCACTACTGCTAAAAAAACAAAACATTATTACCAAAACGCCATTTCACTTGCTACTCACTTCTGTGCAGGACGTACACGTTAATGCAAGCAAACTAGTTAATCAAAAATACTTCCTCTTCAACTAACTTTACAACCATGTCACAAAACAAAATCATAATTTTTATATGTACTTTACTATCATTTTCGCACCAGTCAACATATACTCTGCGCATGCTCACTAAACTGTTGCGTGTTGTACAGCATAGCTCTATTATAGCTGTAATAACAGTTTACTCACGATACAATTTACACGATCCACCCTAGCTCATAAAAATCAGGCCCCGATTTGGACTATTTTGGTGGGGATTCCTGAAAATTCCTTAACTGTAAATTATCGGCACTGCCTGTATTAATAACCATTTTTGCTTGGGTAGAAAAAAAATTCCACACACCACAAAGGGCCCCCTTTTATCAAAATGCTGGTCGCGAAACCCGATTAGCTCCAATTAGTTCAATTGCCCTGCAGACTAGTACCAGGAGACCCGGGATTTATTTTTTGGGATCAAAAAGTAATTTATTTCAATCCCTAAAAATAGAAAACAAAAAAAAAATCCAAATGCACGTAGGGGTTAAGGGATTAAAGAGGGGAGATAAAGAATTGCAACTATTTCAAATATTTTTAAAAAAATCCCAACAGACAAAATACTACTAAACCAAACTTTGGACACCAAGGTTAAACAAATGGGTTATTTTATCACATTTTATCTAAAATCTTGCTTACAAGCGTCCCTGCACGTGTGCACTTTACTAAAGATTAAGTAATTAAGATCCGCATCCTAATTAAAAACATTTCCACACCCCAAAAAATCTAGGGGCTTATTTCCATTCATTTCTGAAATCCCACACCAGACTAGCAACCTGAGACCAATAAAAATTACAGTATTTAATCTCCCACAACTACTGAGAAAAATCAATATTTTATGGCCAAAAAGCTAACAATTATGAACAAGTAAAAAGTTTGTCAACATTACAACTTTTGCTAAATTCAGTGCTCAGCTTTCTTGGCAATCAATAAACCAATCGCATTCTATTTTACTTTTCATAATTAATTTTAGGATTTGCTATAAATAAAAGAAATAAGAAAAAAAAGAAAAAAAAAATTATTCCTACCAACAAAACAGCCATTAAAAATCACCCTCATGGAAAACATTTATAAACCACAGGGCTCCCTTGGTAGCCCATTTTTTTATGACAAGGGTGAATGAGACGGCAGACATTCGAAGTCAGGGGAGGAAAAAAAATGCTTTTAGCAGACACTAGAGGTTTTGATCCAAACACAAGAAAAAAATTAGAAATGTTTTTTTCCCTCCATTAACAGCTTCCAACACTACTGAACGTAGAATGTGTTGGGCCCCAAAGGCGTATTTACGGTTCTGGTGGCCCTTCTCGCAGCCATTTTTGGCAAAATTTTTATTTTTTGGATTTTTAGGGCCCCTAAAATTCTGAGTGGGCCCAAAATTCGAAGCTAGGCCTCTGCAACCCACAAAATTCCGCGTGATACCTGATAAAAACACGTTAATAAATATTGTATCATTCAATTACCTGCTCCTCGTAGAAACCACTCGCTTGCCCCCTTTCTTGGAACACGAAGGTAAAATAGAAGAAATAACTCTCGCAAACCTCATGACCGAAATGGAAACCAGCGCTCGAACGAGATAAAAACATAAAAGCAGAAAAACCTTTACAAGCCGAGTCTGATTGGCCAGTTTCACCTGGTCAAAACACCCCCGAAGTCCCATAAGACCCACAAAGTGAAAAAGGAGCGACAAAACAACTACCAAACGTGGCCTTAACGCACATTAGTTAAACATGTCACCACTGGGGGCAACCAAAGAATTATGAATACAAAAAATAAAAAAAATAAAACTGAAAAAATATTTCGATATAATCATTATTTTAACAGCTGATAATCGCCCAATGACGTATCAGTCACATCGGAGTGAGTGACTTTCACTTTGAACTCTTAAGTCAACAATTTTCAACTCGTCATTCGATCATCATTCAACAGTACCGGTTACCGGGAAACATTTTTCCACCCAAAAAATAATCAAAAACTAATTATACAAAAAGAGAAAAAAAATACATGAAAAGGAAGGATGAACATTCAAGGATCTTAAACCAAACCCTATTGTCCTTGTATCCTATTTTTCCATATCTGATATACATTTCCAAGGTAACAACTTCCTCTTCGTTTAAATTGATTTAACCGCCATGATGACACATTGTCAAGTATCAAAACAAACAACTATAATTAAATTGGCACTAATCGGACACGATAAAAAATTTAACTCACACCTTTTGGATCCATTTGTGGTCAGTTGAATCAAATCGTAAAAATTTAACAAGTTAAAATACTCAAAATCCATATCCAACAGCGCAGGTAAAACAGCTGTACATTTCAAGTGTTTTTTATTATCAACAACCTGAATAGAACCTTCCGCCAACACATGAGAAACGGTGTTGCATAAAGTCCACCAACCAATATCACTCAATGTATAGGGGGCACTGCCACTAACAGTGAGGGACATTCAACTTTTGTAATTTAGGAAATGTTTGATAGATATTGCTTCACTCTTTACCATGAATTAAATTGGGCTGAAGCAATTTGCTTATCTATAAATAAAATTATGTGTAGATATTAAATTAGATTTGATATTTTAAATTTCTAAATGTTGACCGGTAGGTGGCGTGAAAATGCGACATGAATGGAGCTGTCGTCGGTTTCCATCATTTAGGCCTAAACTATTTGAAATTTTGCTTGTTTTTAACAAGCGATGGCGCTTGCGTGTGGGTTAATTTCGATGATTTTCACGTGTTTTTCGTCGAAAAATGTATATTCTAGATACTGTAATTGCACGAATTACACGAAAAATAATGCGGTAAACATCCACAAATCATTTATATATGTGATAAATATATAAAACTAAATTCAACCTTGACTTAAGTTTGTGACCACGCTGTCCAACACTGAGAAATGAATACTTTTTACTTTCTTTTCCTTTAAAAAATGAAAATAAAAAAATGGATCGGTTAAATATTGTAATTTCCATTGTGCTAGGGAAAACATTCTCGAAAAACCGACTTGATTTACTGGTCTAATTAAAGTCCTTTCTCCTTTGTAACACATGGCACCGATAAATAAATCACGAATTTTAACACAACCATTTTAACATAAAAATTGCCAAAACACATCGCCATATTTGTTAGCTTGGTTCTGACAAATTCTCTCGAAATGAATCAACCTAAGAAAACGATGATGCACGTAATCAACATACTTGCTCAACACGAATTAAAGCTAGAACCTAAAACGAGTAAAAAAACATGACTAGTGTAAATGTAATTTCACCCATTGATTTTCTAGAGAAAAACTATACTTTTCATTTATAAAAGATTTATAAACCGGTAATAATAATAATTTTAAAGCACCTGCACTTCCAACGAATTTTATACCTGCTACGCCACAATTTCTACATTCATTTACGACATAAAATTCGTTTTATGATATAGACATGTATAAATATATTTATTCATGTATTATACTCCAAACCAAAGTATCGAATTTAATTTGTGCGATGTGAACATAACCACGTTTTACACTTTCGTAATCAACGATTGGACTTGGAGTTATACTCTCGAGAGAGTGTTGCGTATATCTGAAATCTTTTATAGACATCAAGCATTAAATAGCAAATATAACACACGTTTATACGTATTTATATATACTTTTTAAAGCAAAAAAATAAAACAGGCTTATACATTCGAATGAGGCCTAATCTTCATTTTATTGATTCGACTACGTGAAAAGCAAAAATATCCCACCAATAATTTCCTGGATTGGTTTATCAACACAATCGGCACATTTACTCACACAAATTAACCGTCCATGTGTGTTATAATAACCGAAAATAAACGCTAATTTAAAATACCTCTGATTTGTCTTCGAAGGACCGGATCCTGCTTGCTGTTCATTTCGCTCTTTTAATTTGGACTTGGGCGGTTTCGACCGTTTCTTTTTTGCTTGAATGGCCAGCACTTAAGAACAGAAAGTTTTGTAAGTATTATGTGAGCATTATAACAAAGAAAAAACTTAAAATAACCAATTTTTCACCTCTTCTATTCACATCGCCTTTTTCCTTCAAACTAGTCATATTGTTTTCCACTCCAACTCGACGCACGCATGCTCAAATTCGCAAAGAATTATGGGTCTAGTTTTGATAAAAATATTTTATTTGAAATTTATAAATTCGAAATGAATACATAGAAAATTTATTGAATTTTAATTGATAGTATCGTTTTTAGATATGGAGAAAGGAAACTGTCAACTGTTTGGCGAATCGCCGGTTACAAAATTTAAAATTCTATGTCCCAGCTTCAGCATGTTGTCCCTAGATGGAAGTTAAAAATCGCATTGATTCCGTTATACGGAGTTTCTGAGGGCACTTACTGGCTTATATTTTCCTTACTCTTTATGTTTATTTGAATGCTATTTATTATTACTTAGAATTTTTCTAGTTTCCCTTTAAATAAAAATATTTTTTTTAAAGATCATAGTCATTTTGATACTGCCAGAACCGAATTTACATGTATGCGTTTGGTTGTTTATTTCCAACGTAGGATGAGCTGTTTTGACGTCACAATTGCCGCAAGATCATAATCTGGATCCGTCGTCCCCCCATTTTTCGTACCCGGCAAGCACCTAAATGCCGCATTTGTTGGGATGTTTTCTTCTTGATTAGATTCCCACCACTGTACAGGTGAGCTCATGATTTTCCCCCAATGTGTGTCAATCAATATTTTAGTGCGTACTCTAATAGCTAAATCGATTGACAAAATGTTTACCTTTTCCTAAATGGGTTTATTGTGTTCTATTAGCCGTAAAGTTTTCCCTGATACCTTTCTTGAAAGGAAAAATACTAAAATGGCGCCGAAGGATCTGGAAGAAATTGTCAGCAAATATGTTTCCAGCAATAATGTGATGATATTCAGCAAATCCACATGTCCGTACTGCACCAAGGTGAGTTCTGAAAACGCCGAAATTTTTATCTCGCTTCAAAAACCGTTACGTCATCGTCGTGATGCAGCGAAATTCTAGTTGTTGTTTTTCACTTTGTTTATTTATGTTTCAAACACACGGTTTGCTTTAAAATTAAAATAAATTGTCATGTTATTTCATAGTAATTAATTTTTTTCTTTTACACATTGTTTACAGGTTAAGGAGTTATTCCAAACGTTAAGCGTTCCTTTCTTCGCATTGGAACTGGATAATTTAGGTAAAAATGACAAATTAAAATAGATATTTTATTTTTGTCTTAACTCCGAATAGTAACTCCTTTTTTTTCATCAAAATTTCATGAAAAATTCATGAAAATTGTCCAAATAATTACTGTTACGCCTGAATCTACATCCCGTAATTACTGTAATCGAATTGCATTTACGTAATTAAAACCTCTAATACTGGTAGTACGTAAATGGGAAAATGAAAAAACCAAATAACTAAATGAAACTTAATAATTAAACGAGATAATAATGTATACGAGGCATTACCCATTGTTGATATAAACAAGAATTCCTCTCGAATTGTTGAATTCAGTCGAGAGATTAGAAGGTTTTGTTTATTTCTAGAAAACGGACCAGAAATTCAGGATATTCTTGAGCTGCAAACAGGCCAGAGGACTGTACCTAATGTCTTTGTTAGTGGAGTACACATTGGAGGTTGTGACAAGACGATGGAAGCCCACAAAAGCGGTCGATTTCAGGAATTAATCGGTCCCGCTAAAATGGATTACGATTACGATTTGATTGTAATTGGTGGCGGATCAGGTGGATTAGCTGCAGCTAAAGTTCGTACATCAGCGGCATTGACGATGCAATTAATCAACGCAATATCGATTTTCAGGAAGCTGCCACTCTTGGGGCCAAGGTTGCTGTTTTTGATTTTGTCAAGCCTTCTCCAACAGGAAGTAGTTGGGGTAAATATGTTCAAGCTAGGTTCTTTTACGACTAATTCCATTTTTAAAAAAAGAAACGTTTATGTCTAATTTTAGGCCTGGGTGGTACATGTGTGAATGTTGGATGTATTCCAAAGAAATTAATGCATTATGCGGGAGTCTTAGGTATTTTTATTTTATTTTATATTTTTATACTATTTTCAACGTTAATTAGGTTAATATTGAAGTGTTTTGTATTTAGGTAAAGCTATTAAAGATTCCCAATCATACGGTTGGAAGTTCCCTCAACCTGAGGAGAAAAATGAACAACAGCCTGCCTGGATTCATCCGGTAATTAAAGGTAAATTAATTGATGATAAAATATCAATTATTACTTTTTTAACTAATTGAGTGAAATTTTGTAGTTGATCATGAATGGGATAAACTTCGAGAAGGCGTACAGAACTATATAGCATCATTAAATTGGAATTATCGTGTGTCATTAAGGGAAAAGAAAGTGGATTATATTAACGCTTTTGCGCACTTCGTTAGTGCTAATACTATTTTAGTAAGTGACGTGAATTGGAAAGCTAAAATTTTGTATATTTATAATTTTTTTTAATTTCATCACTCAGGCTATAGATAAAAAACAAAAAGAGCATACGTATACTGCGGAAAGGTTTCTTTTGGCAACTGGATTACGTCCGCGTTATCCAGACATTCCTGGTGCTAAAGAATTCGGAATTACAAGGTAGATATCTCGGTTTGTCCTTAATGTTCAAATGTTGTCATTATTATTATTATTATTTTTTAGTGATGATCTTTTCTCGTTGAAATATTCACCTGGGAAAACTTTGTGCGTGGGTGCGTCGTACGTGTCCTTAGAATGTGCTGGTTTTCTCAAACAAGTTGGATTTGATGTTGATGTTATGGCAAGTTTAATGTTTGAAGGATTTTATTCATTTTTTCATTTTAATTTAATGTAATATATTTTTAAAATTTATATTTAGGTGCGGTCAATATTATTGCGTGGATTTGATCAACAAATGGCATCAATGGTTGGCAATAACTTGGAACAATTAGGAGTTCGTTTTTACAAAGAATACGTCCCAACATCTGTTGAGCAAATAGAATCTGGGCAGCCGGGCAAACTTAAAGTTAGTTTTAAAAAAATATGTGCTGATGATATCGCCATAGATGAAATTGATACAGAAGAATATAATACAGTAAGAATAAATATTCTGTTTTTTAAAAAAAATGCTGAAAATAAAATGCTAAATTTAATTTCAAAGGTGTTGTTTGCAATTGGACGTGATCCGTGTACAGCAGACTTGAAACTAGAAAATATCGGCGTTAGATTAAATCCCAAGTAGTTTTTAAATTAAATCTCGCCCACATAAAAATTGATTAAACCTTTTTTACACATTGATTTAGAAATGGTAAAGTGCCTGTAATCAACGAACAAACGAACGTCCCCTACGTGTATGCGCTCGGTGACATTGCGGATGAGAAATTGGAGTTGACCCCGGTCGCTATTCAAGCTGGAGTATTGCTCGCCAGGCGTCTTTATGCAGGGAGTAACTTACAGTGTGACTATTCAAACGTGCCGACTACTGTTTTCACCCCCGTTGAGTACAGTTGCGTTGGCTACACTGAAGAACTTGCGATTGAGAAATTCGGCGAAGATAACGTCGAAGTAGGTTGAGTGACTTGGAATTTGGATTTTGTATTTATCTGGAGTTTGTTTAGATTTATCACCTGAACTTTGCGCCCCTGGATTATGCTTTGCCTGGCGAGATGTCGGATTGCTACGTTAAAATGATTTGTCTCAAGTCTGAAAAGGTCAAGAAACTTAAATTTTGGAGAAGTCGAAAGAAAGTTAAGGTTGGCTCAAAGAGTTAGTTGATAATTTAAAATTTGATGTTCTAATTTGCGCCAAACCTTTGAGCCAAACTGATGATTGCGCAGTTGCGATAACTAACGCGATTAACCATTTTATAGGAAAAAGTTATCGGGCTGCACATACTTTGTCCAAACTCAGGAGAAATAATGCAGGGATTTGCTCTCGCTGTCAAGTTAGGCGCTACCAAGGCTGATTTTGATAACATAATTGGAATTCATCCCACAAGTGCCGAGGTAAAGTGTTGTAGTCGGGCCATGTTTTGATGGTAAATATTAATACGTGAACGAAATTGCAGATTTTGACTACCTTGTCGGTCACCAAGCGTTCTGGTGGCGATACAACTGCTGGCGGTTGCTGAGGTTAAGCTTCTCCCACTATTCAAATCTGCCTTGCTGGGGCTTGATACAATACTCGTTAGATAGTTTCGAATTATTGTTAAATATAATGTACTGGATGGAATATTACGTTAGTGCCCAGCAAGGCGGATTCGGTGGGAGATGGAACCATTAATCGTTGGATTTGTTTAGCGAATTGTTTTGTTGAAATATACATTGAATGAAAGTCTCGCCTAGAAACCATTAAAATGGGGTGGCAAGATTTGATATATTTGCTGAACGTCCAACCAACTAAACAAAAACTGATATTATAATTGTCTTAATATAAATATACCTTATGAAATTGTCATTATTGTTGAAACCAAAAAATTGTGGAATACACTAAGTACTTGAACACTTTATTTTTATAATTGTTGTAATTACTGAAATAAATTTAAAATATAATGTCCATGTGAAATAAGAGTAATTGCATCAGTAAGTGAATTTGTTAAAGTGTCAACAACAACAAAATTCGCTGGTCTGTAACGTTCGCAGGAAGTGTTTGGATTATAATTTGTCCTGCGGAGTTCGTGGTGCAAGTTGTAAACGGAATGGTTTTTATAGGTGTGGCGATTAAGAATGGTGCTGAAGTTGCAGCTGGATTCAGATCATGGTCATTTTGATACTGTCAGAACCGAATTTACAAGTATGCGTTTAGTTGTTTATTTCCAACGTAGGACGAGCTGTTTTGACGTCACAATTGACGTAAGATCATAATCTGGATCCGTCGTACCCTATCTTTCGTACTCGGCAAGCACCTAAATGCTGCACAAGGTCAGGGCTGGACTGGGAACAAAATTTCTACCGGGAAATCCGGATGGGTCGGGCCACACGGGACGAGCGGGCGAGGGCG
>JAQIXU010000515.1:0-31207 GCA_034701245.1 Strigamia transsilvanica | reverse complement strand
CGCGCCCTGCTGACGTAGTGGTCAACAGTGCGCTCTGGTGGGAATATTGTGCGAATACGTGAATTCATCACGTCACAAACTTGTTTAAATTTTTTAAACCAGTCACTAGTAAATGTAAGATTTTACATGGTAAATTTGATATTTAGACTGGTTTAAAAATTTTAAACAAGTTTCGATGACTTTATGAATGCACTTACTGTACAAATAAATGGAGTTCATTCAGATGCGGTCGATTTATTCAAACGAAAGCGATATTGATTAACTTACATAAAAGATAAGATTTATCAGATTGGCAAACATAAAATTAAGGTAAACGATACTTTAAAAAAAATCGAGTAAATTCACCAAAAACTCGAATTGTTGTTTTTAAGGAAGAAAGAAATATCCCAAACACGAGAAAAAAAAACAATTAAGATTAATCTCCATGGTTACAGTTGCATAAGATATTCGAGCAGCTTGCGGCACGTGTCATGCATGTATTATTTACCTATGCCAGTCACGATCATGCAAGGTTTCTGTGTATCATGCAGGAAATAAAGTTACTTGTCAGCTCTAACTCGCTTGGATTTCCATACCAAGTTAATAAATGAATTTGTGGCAATAAAATGCGTGTATTATTAGTTTTCTCGAACAATTACACGTATTTCATTGCCATGGTAAACAAAACGATAATTTGTTAAAATACTTAATTATTTTAAGCAATATTAATACATTTTATACAATGCGTCAATTTCAAGCTTCGTAAAAGGAGTGTGACAATTTTCTAAAATTAGAAATTGTTTTAACATTTTTTATTAGTGATAAAGAAGCTAGGAAATCATCATATTTCATTTTGAAACAACAGAGAATCAATTCAACCATCCACAAAGCGAAATAAAGCCAAGTGACTCTGAAATGCCCTTCTGCTGAATTTTTCACACTGAACTGAGCAGAGCAACAGCAAGAAGAAAATGTCGCTTTGGCACAAGCCTTGCGTTAAGTGTGATTCGAGTCAGTATATAACGTCTGTTAAAAACACTTGTCAGGTCGTAAACAATACTCGATGACAGTATTGTTAAGCCAACCAAAGCTTAGTTTTGTCAATAATATAGCTCTAACTCCATTACCTGCTTGAGGTAATGGCTAAAGCTCTAATGTGAGACTCATATTTCACATGGTGGACAACATACTGTAGATCCGGTGGTGTTTTGATAATGAGTTGGTGGTTTTTATTATTTCTGTCTGATTCTATTTTTCTATGAAAATGATCTGCACATATCTGCGAATATGAGAATTGTGCAGAGAATTCTATGTCATTCATCAACACATTGTGCAAATATCTGTACAGGTCTAACACTAAATACTATGCAGGGTAAATCAGGAACTGGTAATGGGCTGAGAATTCTGTGTCAGGGCCAATTGTGCAGATGTCTACATACCTCTGACACAAAATCCTATGTACAGTAAAATCTTTGTGAGGTGCAGCACATTTAAACATTCTGCACATCTTTAAACTTTGATTGAAAATTCAGACACCTTAGGTGCATGCTATGTACCCAAAAATGAAAAATAAATAAATATAGGGGCTGGTATACTGAGCACAATATGTTATAGTGCAACGTCTGGGCTGGAAATCCATGTTGTATGTCTAACAAGTAAGCGCGACATTTAAGTTTTGTTTCCAGTGATTGTAACACCATCGCCATTGATGGGAGTTTGTATCACTATGTTCTGAAGATTTCACTGAGTTTTTAAATCAAGCTTTTGCTAGAGGTGACTGATTTTTATGTGATATCTATGGAGTCAATTTCCACAGGATTGCTTGTGATCCAAATTGGGGGTTTCATCGGAATCAAGTGATTTCATTTCATTGAAATTTTAAATTTTAAATTTATACTTTAGTGCTTTTATTGACCTACATTTTTATTGGTTTAGACGTTCTGGAACCATGCAAGCTGCTTCGGTTTTCTTCTTTAAATTTATATCTGCACATTTCAGCAGGATCTACAGACTTCTGCAGAACCCATACACTATATAGCCCAACAGCTAATTGCAGGGCTGTGCATATTTGATCTAAGCATAAATTATTGTGCACAGAAAACTCTATTTTCATAGGGGTTTTTCTTATAACTGTTGTGTGGAGTATGGTATTGATATGTAAGAGGATTTTAGTCCAAAGCTACGACCTACACTAAGCTTCCTTCTGGTATCGTGGCTGAATTGAGTCCGGTCATGTTCTGCAGAGCTCAATATGAGTGGTGCTATGAAATACCAAGCCAAAGATTCTATTCTTAGCTCAAAGTGCAGATGCCTGTCAAAAAAAAAAAAAAAACTCGGAAACTGATATTCAATGGAAGGAGAGCCGGCATGGACCCACTTCTTGGATGCCAGTGCGAAGAAAACAACCTGAGTCAATAGAAGCATACCTCTCACGTGTTGTTTTGATTCGAAGATATAGTCAGATTTATAGGGAGAAACTGGGAATATGTTTTTATTTTATTAGTTGTTTCCATGGATTGGTAGGCTAACGTCATGTTTATGTTTTTTTACGTATGAAAGTTATTTGTTGATGGCAGCCATCAACACCACATGTGTATAGAATCTCAAGTTCAGTTTTTTTTTATTCGTGCAACATGTTTTGCTCGTTACTCTGTGCGAATGCAAGATACAGCTGCACATGTCATTTCACTAAATTTGTCATTTTTTTTTGAATCCGTATACCTGGCAATTTGACATCTGACATTTTATAATAATGTGTTTTCATGTATGGTTTCGCATTACGTGGAATATAAAACCTTACAAATGCTTTGATATTAAATTCTGCTAATTTGTTGTCATTTCTAGATTGAGAAATAAAAGGTGCATTCAAAAGCTTCTGTTTTTGATGTTTTTGCTGTTTCTGTAATCACACAAAAAAACACTTTGAATGCACCTAAAGAAAATTTCCAATTTTTATTTGAAATGGGACAATATTTTATTAGTTATTTTAAGGGGTTTCATTAAATGTGCGATTCTGTATGAAATGGCCACTTAAATCGAGCTTCGCTGCTTCCATTTTGTTTCGTGTGTGACAAGATGTCTCAAAATAGCTTGCCAAAATCGCAATAACAATAGATGCATTCAAATTGGTTAAGAAACATCTGCTTATGTGAGGTAAGTGGAAAACCTCGTTTTCAAATGTCTTCCAAAGATGTTTTATGTTGTCTTTTCACAATTATACACGTGGTTGGTTATATCACAAAATTACCTCTTTAAAACCCCTTATTGATCTTTAAAATTTCAGAACTCTTTTCTGTTTCTGTGACTAAAGAAATGCTTTTTAAAAAGATTATTATTTGAGTATTTAGTAAAATCAAATTTTTTATTATACTTGAAAAAAAAAGTTAATGTAACTTAATGAAAAAGTGACATGACGTTTATAGATTGCAAAAGTCACTATAAAGTCGATTTCCGGCTAAATGACAACACGGTCGACGAATTGATGCATTTGTGTTTGCCAGTCTCCGGAGATTAAAGTCAACTGTGCAGACGCACAATTTCCTTCTGTGTAAGAAATTGTGAGTTGCACAATAAACGTCATTCTGAGAAAAGCATCATAAACACTAGCTAATTCAAACACACAGCTTTCTCCGTGGTAGTCATCTCACTTCTCAATTCATTGCTCTTGTTATATCATTTGCTGATTGTTGGCGCATGTGGCTGTTTGCGGGTGCCTTTTAGTGCTTGTTTACCCAATCAAGTTGCTGGATTGTGCAGATTGTTTGTTAAAGTTGAGCGAAGAATACGAGCAATCAATTGAAAGTAGCTCACTTCACGAGTCATACCGAGGAATATGAAAATGCCACTGAACAAAAAATGTTCTACACTGCTACACAAACTATAGTGGTTTTTCGCAGAAGAGATTTTATTAGCAGAACTCGTGTAAAATGCACAATTCCTTTTTGGAGTTTACTGTCTGTTCCGTACAGTTTAGGAAAGGAAATTTACGAATTTTATTTGACTTTTTAAAGACCATATGCTGCGTAATGTTGGAATTAAGCGAAGCTTTATTCTTAATTTGCGTTTTAATGGACTCATTCGACTTTATTTGATAGCAATAACATACTTGCCATTTAACTTGTTTTCAAACGGAAAAATGGAAATAATAGCATCTACAACATAATCTCATAACCACATGTTTGTGGCAAATTCCTGGAAAAATTGTGGAATAAGTGTAGCCAAGAAACTAATTACGATAAAATCGCGACTGATAAGGGGTTAGCAAGCTCACACTTGTTGAATTCAGTAATGATTTTTTTCTCCAGATTATAATTAGGTTCAATGAGTTTGAATTGTTTGAATAAATTCTGACTGGAGTATAAACAGAATCAAGAGAAATCTAATTGCTGAAAATAAATCTGTGTTGCAATTAACTTGCAGGACACCATTCCATTCTCAACCGTGTTGTGTACTTAAAGTAGTAGGGATTCTTGCTATGTATCACATTCTCGTGTTGCAGGAATGCCAGACTCGTAAACTAAAGAGTGAAGACCGTTATTCAATCTTAACTCTTGCCAAATGATGTAGGCTAGGATTGGTGACATGTGTTGCCTTTTCGGAAACAATTTAAAGATATTCATGATCTCTATTTTGGAGAAACTGAAATAAAAATAAAGCAATAAAGTGTATTGACTTTGAGAAGTTCCAAGAAGAAGCTATTTGGATTTGGTTTTTTCCTTTCTTTATTTTTGTGTCTTTTCTCTTTTACTTTTGTTTGCAAAGTCAACATTTACGCCTTTTTTGTGCACAACTACATAACGAAATTACAATTGCTCTTTTTGCATTTCGGTCTACACACTGTTTGCAGCACGCAAATGGCACACGTGGGTTTTGAGAGTTTGAGCTTTTGCTATGAATAAAACATGAGTTTGTAGATTTATTTTCGCTGTTTGAATCTAAATATATATATATTGCGATTGTTTGCATGCAATTGACTTGTTTGGAAAATGAGGTCTTGTTTTATCGACTGCTGATAGCTGGATCAAGCTTTGATTATCTGGAATTAACTGGGATGTGAATGGACTATTAAATAGGCTTATGGGTTTGAATGAGGTCTATTTAGCAACCGTTGGAATGACAACATAAAGCAGGAATTATTATTATTACTTTCAAGCAGAAATTATGGAATAATAAAAGGTGTTTTAATTTTTTATTTTTTTTTTGGTCCTACCACAGTTTTTATTTTTTTAATATATTTTTTATTTCTTTTATTTTCTTTAAATACACTTATACCTCGCTTTACGGCCGCTCTTTATACGGCATTTCGCCATAACGGTCTTGTGTCATTATGGCTAAATTTCGATTTACGGCCTAACATTTTCGATTTACGGCCAAAAAGTCGGGAAATTCCTTAACAAATCAGGGGGAACGGCCCCTGATTCGTTATACGGCATTTCGCTTTGCGGCCGACTTTCCAGGAACGTATCCCGGCCGTAAAGCTAGGTATGAGTGTAATCCGATCCGACGATCCGCGGATTCGGATCGTTTAGAAAACGCATGATTACTAACGCTGTGACGACGTTTTTATCATCACAAATGTTTGTGTATTTTCTAAATGTTTTAATCACTGATTAAAACATTTATAAAATACACTTTTGCTTGCGAGTAAGAGAACCAGAAAAAACATGTCTTATCAGAAGGCACATTCATAAAGTCATCTAAACTTGTTTACTTTTTTTAAACCCGTCTGTATTTAAGATTTTACATGTTAAATTTGACATTTAGACTATGTGCAATGTCTTTACATGATAAGAGCACGGATAGAACAACAGGCCCGTGGTAAGAGAGACTCGAATGCTCTAACTTTTTATTTTTTAAATAATGCTACTTAAAAAAATACCATTAAAATCTATGGAATTAGAAACAGGAAAAAGGCAGTGCAAGCAAAAGATATTAGTGAATGCATACAGTACAACCTCTAATTACACTAAAAGAGGAAAAAGATAAAAAGTACCAACAGGCTTGAGTGAAAACATGCTGACTGTTGTCTGCAAGGAAGTTAATGTAGCTTAGCTGGAAAGCAATCAACTTTCATCACCAAAAGGTTTTGGTAGGCTTTAAGCAATGTACGCATATAAAAATACAAATGAAGAAAAAGTGTAAAATTATACTTAACACGTTTTCCAAGATAGAAGTTATTATGAAATATGGCCAAAAGTTCTATATATTTTTATTTGAGTTTTTAGGGTATAATTCTCTCATTTGTATCTCGTGTCTACATTTTGACATGTATAGAAAGAGCTGAAAACGGATTCTAAACTGTCAGTTAAGCGAACGGTTTAATACTAAACTTTTGACAGTAATTTAGTCTAAAAAGCCAAGAAAATTCCGCGAAAATCATCGAGTTTTAATCAATATTGCAGTAAATATCAATGCCGGCGAGGTTTAATAGTAACCTTACATTTGATAAATAGGATTATTTTGGATGTTATTACAATGCCAATGGAATTTCAATAGTTGAAACATTTGCACTAAATAATAAACAAAGATATAAAGTTTTTTTTCCGTACAACTCAACACTTGCGGAACTAGCGCTTTGAGTAACTTTTCTTGTCGTCTTATCGTGCTGCACTATTTACGTTGATTCTATTTCCTCTATATTGATGTTTTTTGTACTCTCGTTCTCTTTTTTGCAACACTGTTCACTTTACGTATATACAGTATATATATACGTATGTGTGTGCGTATGTGCGTATATAGTATATATATAAAAGTTTGTTACAAATATATAACAAACTTATCGCTTTATTTTTCTTTCTTTTTTTATTATTATTTAATTAGTTTTTTTTTTTTTCTGAACAAAAATAGAAATTTTTTATTTTTCCCAACATCACAATCAAAAAAAGAAAGCTTTAAAAAATGCTATAACAAGCTAATCTTTACGAAACTAGCTACCCGGGTATGTTATCAATTTTCTTCTTGAGCTTCTTCATGAGCTTGTGGTGTACCTTCACTTTAAGAATGTCACAGCTTATAAGCACAGTATTTCCTTTCAATATTTTGATTGTGCAATAGTAATATCTCAAGACGACAAAGAGGCTTAATGTCACATTTCAAACTGACATTTCCAGCCATCGTTTCCAGCTGATTTCACCAGAGACTTATATTGGAAGTTGTTCTTGTATTAGAAATCTTTTTCACTTCAAATTAAACTGGGCATTTATTGTGCAATTGTTGGTATTTTATTTTTCATTAGTGCATGTAACATTTCCTGTTGTATCCATAGTTACGGTTCTCGAGCAACAATCTGCGTTTTGTGCACGCACCCTAGTTGCGTCTCATGCGCAGAAATGAATTTATTTTTTGATGTCACAAAATTACAGAATTTATTATTTTTTGTTCTGCTCCATGATGTGGATACCGGCTGATACCTGCTGACCGCTTTAGTAATATTATTGAAACGTGTGTGACGCAGGTTATTGATTCAAATAAACAAGCGTACAACAAGCGAAGTTGACAAGGTCGGCATTCTTCGCTTCTACAGTTTACGTGCGTTAAGGTGCGTTTTCATTTGCGATTTTTTTTTATCGCGCCACTTTAAAAATCGCACGCGATGCATTCACGCGCGGTTTTCTCGCGCGTGAAATAGCAAAGCTTCGCTTTGCCATTTTCATGTAAAATTACACAGTCATAAAAAGAATGCACGCCATTGGCGCGTTCGATAATCTCCAAACGTCAAAGAAATCATAACCATTCAATTCTCACGTCCAAAAACAAACAAAAATCATCAAAAATCGAACAAAAACAACAAAAAAATCATCAAAAATCGAACAAAAACAACAAAAAAATCATCAAAAATGGAACAAAAACAACAAAAAAACCATCAAAAATCCAACAAAAACAACAAAAATATCATAACCATCCAATTCTCACGTCTATTTATTCATTTATTTATTTATTTATTCCATTCCAAAAACAACAAAAAAATCCCAGCCGATGGCAACAATTTAGCAGACTCAACTTCCCATTGGCCCAAGATGGTCACGTGGTCTGTATGGGACACAATATCGCGCGCGAGAAACGGTTGAGAACTAGCACCGTTTGTCGCGCGCGAGTACAAGAATCGCGTTACAAATCGCGCGCGATTCATTTCATAGCTTTGTTGAAAACAACAAAGCGCGCGATTTTTGTCAAGCGATTTTTAGAAATCGCGCGCGATTGTCTAAAAAATCGCAAATGAAAACGCACCTTTACACAGCAACCTAGTGGCTTGATCGTCGAGTTTTTGTGCTAGTGAACATTTCATTTTTTTTTCTGGTCACCAAAATGGCCGTCTGGGAGATTCGTGAAATGTTTAGATAAGATTTTTAGTGTTTTACTGACCACAATTGATGTGCTGCTGGCCCCATTACACTTTTCCCGCTATCAGAAGTTGAGGGTGACGGCAGCATTTATTTCTAAGTTGAAATTTATCTTCAGATTCACAAAATCAATTAATTGAGGTAATCAAAGCCTAAATCAGGATGGAAATTTATTCTAAATTTGTCTGGTAGCATGCGATTATTGATTGCAAATTTTCTGGCAATTGAATCTTGCAAGAGAGAGGGAAAAAAAGAGATAATTTCTTTTCAATATTTATACCTTATGTATTTTTGGAAAATGAAATTGATAGTTCACGTTTTTATCAAAGCAAACTGATGAAAATTTTAATTAAATAAGCGGATATTGATTTCGTCAAAGTATGCGAGTTGGGATTGCACGATATCGAGGGTGTAAAACTCTGAAATAACTCAAAATAATTGAGCAATTTTTCACGTAAACTTACAAAATTCTAGCTGATACACACATGAAATTAAACGAATTCGATAAATGATTCATGGAAAAAGTTAATTTACAAACGAAAAATAAATCGCTTCCAAATGAATGAAAAATTCTTGCTAATTAATTAGTAGATTAAACAGTTAGTCCTGAATGCA
Organism: Strigamia transsilvanica; assembly: GCA_034701245.1. Lineage (NCBI taxonomy): Eukaryota > Metazoa > Arthropoda > Chilopoda > Geophilomorpha > Linotaeniidae > Strigamia > Strigamia transsilvanica. Next base: position 22,274 of record JAQIXU010000515.1, on the reverse strand, counting down.
GATGTAAAGCAATGTGACAAAGTAATCAGTGAGAGTTGCGAATCAATAAGAACGTGTCACTGGAGTGAAGGAATATTAAATGGACTCATTGGTACGTATCAAAATTTGTAACAATCTTGTGAATACAAATTTACAAATTATTAATGAAAGTGCTTGAGTGACAAGTAGCAATTACTCCTTTACAATGCCTCGACCTGACGCGATTGCTTCATTTGCATGAAATTTGTTGCACTTATTGAAAAGTTGTGAATTAATCATTTTCTTCGTTCGTTTCAAACTTTGAAATTATTTTATCTTGCATCCGATTTTTTTTCAGGGTTAGTGAAATACCATTTGCCTCAAGACGACGTTATGGACCTGCTCCTAGAGCATGTTTCTGAATGAAAAGTGTTTCGGTTCAAATTTGCTTCTCATTTTGAAACATGCACTAGGATCAGCTCATTAGGCTGCAGAAGAAGACTTTAGTTGATCAAGTGTATTTTTTTTCTAGGCATTCGAAACTGTGCAAAGAGTATATGTTGCTACTTTATCCAGCAACGCTGTGTACACAGTGGTGGAATGTAACCAAATATTGGCGATTTGTTTCTGGTAATCCGCAAACGTGAACCGCGTGTTGAACACGTTGATGGCGAACAGCGAATTTAGTTTTGCAAAACCACACAGCAACAATTCATTATTGAGTGGCTTGAAAACTTTACTTTGTGGGGCCGTCCTTATCCGAAAACTCCGATAAGATGACCTACAGTCATATTTGATTATCATTGCCCCAAAAGTTTCAGTAGGTGCATTCATAAAGTTTTGTTTAAATTTTGTAAACTAGTCTAAATGTAAGATTTTACATGTTAAATTTGACATTTAGACTGGTTTAAAATATTTAAACAAGTTTAAATGACTTTATGAATGCGCCTAGTAGCTGCATTCATAAAGTCATTTAAACTTGTTTAAATTTTTTAAACTAGTCTAAATGTAAGGTTTTACATTTTAAATTTGACATACATTGCTGAGAAATGATGTAGACTAAAAAGGAGATGCATTTATCATTTTGTCGCAGACTGTACACTGGTTGTGACAAGGAATAGGCAAAACTTTTGGGTAATCTCCTTGTTCTTCAGTAGGCGCATTCATAAAGTCATTTAAACTTGTTTACATTTTTTAAACCAGTCTTAATGTCAAATTTAACATGCAAAATCTTACATTTAGACTGGTTTAAAAAATTTAAATGAGTTTAAATGACTTTATGAATGCGCCTACTGTGTTTATATAACTTTAAGTTACATTGAATTTTTAGTCATTCACAAAGTTCAGGTTTTAAGGTGATTCTTTTGGAGAACAAGATACCCTAGTAGTACAAGTACGCTTGAAAATTGGGCCACCATTTGTCCAAATACCTAATGTAGGCCCAATTTTCAATGTTACTATCAAAAAACAACAAAACTCGAGCAAAATCCATCAAAAAACAACAAAACCCAAGCAAAATCCATCAAAAAACAACAAAACTCGAGCAAAATCCATCAAAAAACAACAACACTCGAACAAAATCCATCATAGGGTAATACCATAAACCTCACGTGTTTTATTTCACACCTATTGTAATTTCTTTGTTTGAATTTATCAACCTTTTCGGATCTCAACAATCTTCGTCATTATTTTACTGCAGACTGAAAGAGCCTTTCGACCTTTCCAAGTGTGCAACATGCAAAGGATCTGCTTAAAAGCTTTCTTTCATAAAATTAAAATATAAATACAAAATTTATAATACGAGTATATGCGTGTTTAGAGAAGCCGTTTTAAAAATATATATTCTTTTGGAACAAATGACGTGCAATAAAAGAAAAGTAGAAAAAATAAAAACAGAATAATGTTTCTTTATTAATAGCTGTTTTATTCAAATCTTTTATCTTACTTTGAAAGGTATAAGACGTCAATGCCAATCTCTGTCGACCTTTTTTGATACTTTATTCATACAGAGACCGCAAATTCAAAGTATAATTTTATTGCTATTGTGATTTTTTTGTTAAACATGAATTTTGGTTACACGGAAAAGGAATTTAAAAGTACAGTAATGATTTTTATTCGTAGAAAGAAGAGAATAATAACTTTGAAATTTTCTTTTGAAACTGAATTTAATTATTTACAAAGCGCGCACTATCTGTTTCTGAAAATGTTTACAGAAAACTCCTCCTGGAACGTTACCATATATTTTATTTAGTGAAAAAAGAAAAATGCAAGACTTTCATTACACGTTTCATCCGTAATCTAACTACATTTTTTATCTTTTTTGTCATTTGCAATGTAATTAGCTTATAGATAATAATTTATATGCAAATTAGAGGGTGGAACGATAAGTTTGTGGCTAGGAATTAGTCTATTATTGTCTAATCTGAAAGAGAATTAAAGATAAAATGCGGCATCAACAGCTCGTTTAACTAAACATGATTTTGACAGAGTCCAATAATCAAGTGTCAATTTATTTTCACGAAAACAAACCCGTGGTTAGAATGCAAATTGTCAGATTAAAATAAATTAAGGCATTAGTGCTATACACGAGTGGTATAATTCATTCCAAATTGCTAACTCGCTTTACCCCTTCTGTCAAAAATCATAATAAAGATTTCAAAGTCTGCTTGTTAATTTATTTCTTACATTTTTGGATTTTTTCGGTAGCCTAGTAATAGGGCAGTTTCAATTTGAAAGCTCTCAAAATTGCTTCAATTTATCCTTGCAGCGAAATGAAAGAATGATTGCGGTTTTCTCGAGGTCTTTTAGTACATCCTATCTGTATGGGCAATGATGACGATAACCTATCTTGCGAGAACCAATTTTATAAAATTCAATCATTAAAAGGGGAATTCTGTAAGGTTTACTACCCATCATTTGGTCTTACTGCCTACAATTAACCTTTAAAGCAATTATCAAATCTTTTTTTTGGTTAATTTCAGTCATGAAGAATGTGTATGGTTGTGAGCATGTTAAAACGAGTTGTAAAGTTTTTGCTTTTATCTTTGTAGGCTGCACATGGAAGATAGGCCTGGGTAGAAAATGTAAATGGCTGGAAAGATTTTTTTAAAAAGGGAAAAATATGGCTGTAGCCTGTAAGATAGCAAATCTATACAGTATTTAGACAAACAAGTGAAGAATACACCGTATAAGTTCTAAGACGGAAAAAAGATAATGAAATATATTTTATGATGTCGATAAAAGAGTGTCACCAAGTAATAAGAGGTGTGTTAAGTGTAAAACAGTGGCCCAGGATGCATATCTTTTAGATTCAAGGTAAAGTCCACGTATTAGATGCACTAATGTACTTTTTAGGTGCAAACGTGCAATTTAAAGTGCTGCTTTAAGACTTCCACATGATTTCACATGAAAATAGCCTGATGGAGTTAAGAAAAAAACTCGGTTCAGTCACTTGTTTCACTTAGTTGTACACACCTAGTTGTTTGCGAATTTACAAAAGAATTCACTCATCTTGAAAAACACTTTTTTTGGCATCACATCGTGTACTAAATCGGTTACACTTTTTTTTGTTGTTCATTATCGCTTCGCCAGCAGTTTTCTCTCACGATTCACCTCAGAACTTTAGAAGTGTACATTCTGCTTGACACAGCGACTCCACGTGTATGAAACACGGTTATAGCCTAATGACTTAAAGTGTGCATCCTGGGACAACCTAATGTATAATGACATGTTTTTTTAAATTGATTGAATTTGGGCAACTTAAAAGAAAAATAATTCATATAATTGTGTCTGAAGAATTCATGAAAATTAAAGATGAATTTTTGTAGGTTGGTAGGGAATTTTTTTAAAAACACTAATTTTTACTTTTGAAGAAAAATGACAAGCTATTTAATACTATATATGGTCGGAAGAAAGTAATTTGGTCCAAGTAAACAAACAATTGTCACATGTGTTGTCTTCAATAAAGACTAAACGTGCAGTAACACAACGTGGAAAACATGCTTGACGATGACATCAAGAGCGAAAAGCTTTGTTGCGGAAAGTTTCATAAGTTCCAAGCCTTTTGTAACGAGGAATTCATGAGAGTTTAGTTGACTGGTTTATTTTTACAATAAATCAGTTACAACACAAAAAACTCAGATCGAGGGCGTAATTACCTTTCTGTTTGTCTTTGCGTGGGCTGTTATTATAGGGTCTCAAATACCATTATTTTCCAGACAAATAAACAAATTATTTTTAAAAGAAACATGATAGTGGGCAAACAATCAGCAAATGGATTTTGTTTTCTTTTTTTTTTTTTTACCCAATAGGATATAAGTTATATAGGAAAAACATCCGCTTGGGAAATTATGATTATTTTGTATAGCTTGTGAATATTAGATGCTCTTGCTCTCGTAATCTTTACCCCTGGAGAGAAATTGTATTTCATCAACAAATAAATGATGTTACTTGTCCAAATAATTTCAGTATTTTTAAAGACAAAACCGAAAGTTGGCACCCTAAATAGGGCCAGTTGCCACCTTGACCACCAGTTCAAAATTTTACTGATTCGAGGTCGGTACCTTTTTAACTTCTCCGACCAAAAACTGAGTTTTTTGCGCGTTTTTAGGAAGTTTTACGTAAGTTTTTACGATATAGATATGGGCAAAACGATTATTTCAAAGGATCCCACGAAAATGGATGAGAAGAAGGCCGTAAAGTCCACCAGACCATCTTCAGCCATGCATGGCAATAAAAGTAGGCCTAACGTCGCCACCATGGTGTCGCCAAAACCAGGGTCTCGAGCACCCCAGAAGAGGACGAATTTTTGGAAGAGGAATCCAATTTCTGGAGTGTTTGTACTCTATACTTATTTCTATTTTCCTATTGTCTGTAGTGATGCCACATTCCTGTGGCACCACTTATGAACACACGTCCAGTTTTTCGATCCACTTTAATCGCAACTTTAAACACATAAAAACACAACAATTGGATGAGGTGTTCTGTGCTTCAACTTCTGTGCCATGGCTGCTTTAATTGGCATTATTCAGCCTTTTAATGCAGATGACGACTGGGCGCTGTATGAGGAGTTGCTGGACTGTTTCTTTGAATGCAACAATATCCAAGATGACAAAACAGATCAATGTGCTTCTGTGGTGCTTCAAAATGGCAACATACAAGCAGCGCCTATCTGATTTATTCTGCTCTGACAAACCGTCCTCCAAATCGTTCACAGAGTTGACACAGCTTGTGGGAAACCACCAGCGTCCAAAACTCCTTATTCTGGCCGAGCACTTCACCTACGGCAATCAGTTGCAAATACATCTTTGGGACCGCCTCATATCAGGATTATGAGTGGACAACATCCAGCGCACTTTGATTGGCCAAGAAAAATTAACATTTGAAAAGATGCATCAACAGCGATTGTTATGGAACTAGCAATGAAATATGCACCAAGTATTCATGGCGCCCAGGCCACCATTCCTGTCCACAAGGCCACTGGCAACAAAAATTCTAATCACCATAGCAATTCATACAAATGCAAGGTTCCAGTTGTTTACGATGGTTGTGTTTTATTGCCACTGTGTTGCTCACAATTCGGCAGTTCTTCTTGGCCGTGACTGGCTCTATGCCTTTGGTCTCCTTTTGGCAGCTGGCAAATTCTGGGTGCAAAAGTGCCCCAGTTTATCTTTGTTCGTGCACCTGCTCCAGTTTCAACCGCTGATGCTGCCCCTTCTGCAGCCATCCTGCTGCTGCCCCTTCTGCAGCCATCGTGCCACTGCCTCTTCTGAATGCTGATGTTTCCTGCAATTTCGGCATAAAAAGAGGGGAAGAACTTTAGGACTTCTCTTTCAATCTGTCAATTTCAGTTCAAAGTGCTCCACCAACAACACCTGTTGTCCAGACTCCAAGCGCTCTTCTGTCAACCTCTGCAGTCTCGGTACCAACTGCACTTCCAACTGACACTTTTGGTCCAGACTTCGCTGGCAATCCTGACTAACCGACGTTCGAAATGAGCCCAGAAATCGACGCAGTTAATTGATTTTTTGTAACAATCAGTTGAGAAGTTAAATGTGTTTTGTGTTTCTTTTCATTCCTAATTCATGTGCTTTTGTTTTATTCTATTTCAATTTCAGTTCAGTTGTTCCAGAATGTCAAAGCCCAAGTATTCTCACATTTGGTATGTTGGCCAATCTTACTTCATTTTAAAGGGATTGTTTTATCTCCCAACTCCCCCAAGTTGCTAGTCAATACCAAATTGCAGGCATCCTTGCTCTCAGTCTGGCCAGCAGATAGGCTGATCTTAAGTGGCTATTTTGCGAAACAGTCTTTCAAGATAACTCCTGCATTATTTCTTTACTTGGGTCCTGAAAATCTGGTTTCACAGTTTCTTTTCGATTGAAGAGTTTTCCTGAACATTCTCTTTGCAGCGGTCAGGTTCTACTTGAGTTTTACCAAACACTTCCGAGGGAACCACAAACACCTGTTTCTAGCAGTCTTTCGCCCCTATGGTCTTGTCACCTTGGCAACCATCTTCGGATGGAGTAAATCAGTTCTATTGAATGCAGGAGTGGAAACTTTCTTTTTCAAGGCTCACACCACCAGGGCAACAGCAACTTTCTTCGCTTTTTCTATGGTGTGGGTCTCTCCCACATCATCAAGTCAACTGACTGGTCTACAGCTCAAATTTTCTTTAAGCACTACAGCAAATCAATCGATAGTATTTCGGATGAGTTTTCTACAACAGTTTTAAGAGACTACAAAATGCCATAAGTAACATCATTTATTTGTTGATGAAATACAATTGAAAATTTTGCGAAGTTATGAAGCAAAATATTAATTGTATGAATAAATGATAAATAAATAAATTATCCCATCCTGTTTTAAAAACAATTTAAACCCAGCTTTGAAAGAATAACCATTTGTTTGTTATTTTCAAATAAATAATTATTTTATGTTTTTATCTTTACAGTATGTAGCAAACATTGATCTGTCATACACAAACTTTGTAAGCAAACATCTGACAATAAATTCCGACATTTCAAATTATTTCTGTAGGCTTAACTTATTTCATACATCCAGTTCCGGTCAGTAAAATTGATTGGACTGGTGGTCAAAGTGGCAACTGGCCATATTTTGGGCGCCAACTTTTGGTTTTTTCTTTAAAAATACTGAAATTATTTGGACAAGCCATAAGTAACATCATTTATTTGTTATTCATACAATTAATATTTTGCTTCATAACTTTGGAAAATTTTCAATTTATTGGGACATTATGAATGCAAGTGGCGGGAAAATGTGGGGTTAGGACCTAACGTTTAGCTGTTTCTCTTTCTCTTTTCACTTTATTGGTTCCAGCTGAGTAGCCAAGCGAGAAGCCGTTTATTCCTTTCCTTTTCAGTATTTTTATTTATTTTTTAAATGAATTTGTGAAGTAAGTAAACAGTTTGAACAAATTGTTACGAGGCAATAATTCCACTCCAACGTTCACACAGTTACTTACCTGGAACGAATGTTATTCCTGACTGCACGCTTAGCTTGTCTGTGATGCAAGCTTTGTCATTGTGGCATAATTTTGTATCACATAAAGCATTTATAACGTTATTTATTTCTTTAAAGCACAGACTAACCTTGATCGTAAGATATCACATGCAAGCATTCAATGTGGCCCAGATGTAGCTTAATGTGTTTTGCAAATAACGCCTAAGTTCACACTTTAACCACTTTTGTAGAAGTTAATTTCTACAAGTTTGTTTTAGACCATTCACAATTATGGATTAGTTTTGTACAAATTAATGATATTTTTGACAAAGGAGTGACTATAACACATAATAATAATTATTCTGTGACTATAATGCACCCGTCCAAAAAATGGTCGATTGTTTGGGTCTGGCAGTTAACGTATCACGTGTTCTGGAGTTGTGACGTCATGTTGTAGAAATCACTTCTACAACTTCAAGTCGCCATTTTGTTCCGAGTTGTAGAAAACACACGAGTTTATAAAAGTTGCGTGGTTATTTGGAAAAATGGCTCAACTGTGGGCAAGGCATGATAAACTGATGTGCAATGTTTTGTCACTCGTTAAACAGGCAATAACACTTTTTAGGGTAAATTACAGAATGAACCGATTAACCAATATGCAATTTTCATAACTGCAGCGTATGGCTGAAACAATACAAACGCATGATAAATAGTTGGCTTAGAAGTTCTAAAGTGCACAAACTGATATAAATGCTAAATTTGTTTGTTCACTTTTACGGACGGCTAAGCCCAAAATGCAGTGTGCGTCTGCATTGTTTCAGTCATGCTCCGCAGCTCGTCTCTTGTTTCAGACGTGTGCAAATATATCCTCGTTATGGCTTGAAAGGCTGAAAAAGCTGAAACTTCAGTTGTTTTAGTAAAACAAACCAATAACTTTTCCAATAGCTTTAGTGGAAAAGAAAAACCAATGGTACTTTAGTAAATAAATCCATGGTCCCTGATCCCGTAATGTAATTTTAAAGTTCAACGGTTTAAATGCTTTTCTCCTATTGAATTTATTTGTTTTGTTGGCTCAATCAAATGTGCTTTGTAACTATTTTTTTCACAAATAGCTTTCCTTTCTGATAGTTTTTTTCTCTTTTTCAGCCCAATGAATTGTCCAAACACTCAAATCATATAAGTGGTTGATTATTTTAGAAAGTAAACAATTCTATAGCATTTCGATTTATTATATACAGTCGAAACTCGTTGTAACGAATCGCTCGGGACCCGAGCAATCGGTTCGTTATAACGAAAGTTTGTTATAACAAAATATAACAAAATGCACTTTATAGCTAAAAAAAAATTCACTTTTGACATGACAAACAATATTTATTCCTATGCATGGTGATCTTTGTTTGCTTTTAAGTTATGACAGTATTTTTCAAAATAAAATTTTCAATGTCATTAATTTAAAAAATTATATCTGCTGGTACATTGCCTGTAAACAAGTGATTCTTTGCTTATCTTGTTGTTGCAAAAGTTTATTTAGCAACCATTTTAAAATGGGAAATTTCTCCAATAAATATTGTTGTACTCTCGGTTTTAAAATAAGGACATCAGTCAAGAGTCAAATGATCAATTTTCGAAATTCCTTATAACAAGGGCTTGTTAGTATTAGAGTGTTTCTGAAAATCTGTTCGTTATAACGAATAATTCGTTATATTAAAATTCGTTACAACAAAATTTTTTAAAATGGGGTCCTATTGCGAACCAACCAAGTGATTTTAAAAAATTTGTAATAGCAAAAATTCGTTATAATGCGGTTCATTACAACGAGGTTAGACTGTATTTCGATTTATTATATACTAAATGTTTTATATATACACACATACATATGTATACACACATGTATATGTACATACATATATATCTAAACATGTTTAGTAAGATAAGAGCCAGCTTATTTTATTTGTGGATCGATTTTATTGACAAATTTGAAGGTACTTGTGTTCACTTAACAAGAAAAGGTGTGGTTGAAAGGTTCTTGGCACTTGGTCAAAACTGAACCACACCTACACCTGCTTGTGTATTATATTATGTATACAGTAGATGACATGAATACTAATACAGTCTGTACCCGGTATCTCGATGCCAAATTCAAACTGAAAGTTCACTTTCTGGTTCTGCCCATAGGCACACGCGCGCATAACAAATAATGAATACTTTATAAATAACATGGATGCCGGCAACAAGCCGGTTTTTGCACTTTAAATGAAGTTGTTAATATTAATTTTCTTTTTTACATTTTTAATTTGACGTTGAGACTGCAGTAGCAATTTGTGTAATTATAATCTTCTTGGTGGCTTCTTTAGTGATTTCTTTTATTTCTCTGAACACATGAAATGTTATGACGGAGCAGAAAGTGTCTTCTTACGTTTTCTTCTTGTTGTTTTTTAACCAAATGATGAGCAAAAAGAAGATTTTAAAGCTTTTCACATCTTAACTTTTATATTTTATGACTTTTTTTCTTGTATGTTATTATTACTAGATTTTCTCAAATTTTGAATTTTGATTATCAAGCTATAAAACTTAAAGTGTATAGTTTAAAGCCTGGACGTTTGCCCAATTACTAATGTTTGAAAATTTTATTTCTTATATTTGATACCCAAGTCTTATCATTCAATTCAAGCGCACAGAGAACGTCTGAAGCTTGCATCTTGAGTCAAATTTGATTCGAAATAAAATCTCATTGATTGTTATAGATTTATTTTCATGGTCATTCTCGTTCTGTGTATACGCTGTGTAGATTTATATAGAAACACACATTTCAGTACATATCAGTTTTTTCCAGTGGATGAATATCTGATAACAGAACTTTCTATTATACAAATTGTACCGTATGATGAATGTTGTGTCTGATTACTTTGACAAGCATGAAAAATATGAGTAAAACTAGAAAAATGACATTGATGTACAGTACAGAGTAAAAGCGGTGATTCTGTTTCCCACAATTGATATCAATAATTTTTTGACAGATTTCTTTTTCTTTTCTCTTGAGATTGTTGAATTGATAAATCTGAAAATTTTCCCAACTTTCAACAAGTTTATTCATCAAGTTTCAATAAGAATAATGACATTTGTTGAGCTTTTGAATGGCTTTAAAAATTAGCACATGCATTTGAATTGTGTTGTTGGGGTTAGCGAACAAGCAATCTCAGTCTGGCAATGAGCCTGTTGGCAACAGATTTTAATTGAACTAGCTTTAAGAGAATCAAGATTGAACCGGTCTTAATTGAGTGAAGATTTGTACAGCTTCACTTCTCATTGTAATCCTTGGGTTATACCCTAGTGCTACATGTGCATAATAAGTTCTTTTAATTTTCCGACAAATTATTAAAGAAAAGGTACAATTAAATTGAAATGTAGCCTGAAGCCCTAATATTTTCAACAATTAAAACAAATATTTGTTTTTAATTACCCAACAGAAAGATTTTTGACAACTTGTTTGCACTGAACTAAACGAGTTTCTGCACTGTCAAAATGTAATGTGTCAGTTGGAAATAAACTTGTAATTGCAATTCTAAGTAATATTTACCTAAGTCCTAATGAGGTAATCAAGTCGTGGGGCAATCAAGTTAACTGATGGTTTTTATTTTAAAGTCGTTCTCAACAGATATTCTGATTAGTTGTTTATTTGTTTTACCTTTGATGAAATTTGTATCTATGCTCTATTGCACGCTATATTAACTCGTATAAAATTGTAAAGCAGTAAAGCTGAAGAGTGGAAATTAGATTTTTCGAGCTGCGCACAGCTGGTAGCAAGCGAGAAAATTGGATTAAGTCCACGGTGTAGGCCTATTAATCTTCATTAGTTTTCCAGGTCGGTTCAAATATTTTACAAGCGACTTCATTGTCATTTAAAAATAACGTTGAATGTGTGGTATGATTGCATTTGAATGCACTTGTGAAGTATGGATTTTGAGCATAATTTGATATCGCATATCAAATGCATACAGTAAAGAATAAATTTAAAAAAATGTTATTTTTTTTAAATTTAAAATTCGGCACACATTGAAATGAAAAATAATAAATAAAATAAAAAATATATTTAAAAAAAAAATTGCTCGGAGTAATTAACTTTTCTTTTTTAATAAATAGAAGAAAAGAATTCCATTTATTTTTTTGAACATCAATTTGAATACTAAAAACTTATTCCATAGGTTTTATCTTTTTTCTTCCTAGAGCACCTCTTTGATTCGGCGCTGCAGCAAATTGGTGCGATTTGTGTTGCGTAATTGGATTAGCGCCGTATCAAATCCGTCAGGAAAAAGATTTGTTGCTGCGGCCATAAACCGAGGCACTATGGTAATTATTTTTTTGGTTTTTCTACATGGTTGTTGACTAAATTGAGTTTCAAGTGTTTTCAAATCGAAATCGACAAAGACGAAGAATCAATTTCTTCCATTATATTTCCCAAATATTGAAATGTTGATTAAAAACCCAACTCAAGGACTGCAGAGATAAAAAATGGAAGACCGGAGAAGGAATATTTGACGTGGTACACCGTAAATTAAACCCACCAAGCTAGAATCCCGCACATAAATGTTTTATGCAGTGACGTTGTAAGTCATTTGCCAACGTTGTTAGCGCACCTGAACACAAGTGTCACCCTGATTACTACCATGTGTCCAATCTTGGAGACATGTGACAAAGTCTTTTATTTCCACACTTCTCTTCAGGCCTCTTGCTATGAAATGAAAATAAATGGTCGATTTCGGGCCAGAGCGTCAGCTGGTTGAGCCCTCTGGAGGAAGGAAATGGAGAATTTTGCCTGCAGTTCCAGTGTTTCACGCGAGAACAAAGCCATCGAGTAACTCAGGTCAGGCTGAAAGGGCAGCACAAAGAGCACCGATAATGAAGTCATGCAATGTCCTTTCGCCTGTTGGGCCAAAGACAGTGGGCGTTTTAAAAGTTATACACATCACCCGTTTTGGGGTTGGTTTAATAAAGCAAGATGAGTAAGCAGCAGTCGTGTTGCGGGGCTGTAATATTGTTTGTGAAGTATTTCAAGAATTTTCACCCTGTGCATAGAAATGGAATGGCAAGAGGGTGTGCAGGTTCTCATCAGACCAGGTCATTTGTGGGCAAATAAATTAAATGAAGCATTTGCAACGAGCTCAACGAGATGCTCTTAAAGCCAATGTTTTCGTTTGTCTTCTTAATGAATCTTGATGATGAAACAAGTTGAAATGACGATAATGATAGCGCGTTTGATGGCGTAAATTAACTTTTACTAATAATACTTTATACATACCGGTAATGTACTGCGCATTAGATCCAACACGACATTTCAACACTTGTAGAAAATTGTTGTTTTATTTTTTTTTTTACTGTTAAAAATTACATTCCACTGAGGAACAATTTCTAATCTATTTCGATCCAGCTGTAAGCGTTGCAATCATATTTTTCTTCTTTAGATATCATTCCAGTGTATTGTATAACAGTCTGACGAGGAAAATTGATTTTAAATTGTCGTGAGTTAAATTTTATTGTTTCCTGAAATGCTGCAAAGCTCAAGGGGGCGAGGATAAACAACATTAAATAATATTTTACTAATGTCCAGTTTGGATGGCTGTGGCGTAACTTTTGCGGGGGAATTTATGTGACACGTCAGAACTCCGAATGAAATATTTTTATTTCCAGATTGTGGTATTATACAATTTTCTTCCATCTTTAGTCTAATAATGTAGAATATAAAAGTTAGTTTTTAGGTTTTTAATATTTATTTGGTTTTTAGCCTCGAGTTGAAAATTAGTCTATTTACCATTTACATACAAGCTGAAAGCGATAAGTGATCAGCAACCAGTTGTGTAATGACTGTAATACTATCTGCAGTGAACTTGACACAATCCTGTCTTGATGTGTGTTTCAGACTCAAGTAATGGCCGGTTCTCATCAGTATTGACTTGTGCTGATCATTTATTTAGTCGTCTAGCTATTTATTACTAGCGTGCCAGGACGCTTGCATCCAGAATATTTGCTTGATTTTGCTGTGGAATTATGTTTAAATTCTGGGATATCATTGGGAAGAGATTGTAAGAAAACGGTAAGTGGCAGAATTAATATCTACTAATTAAAATAATTACTTGATAAGAGTACCAGATACTTATTTAATATTTTTTTTTTAAAAAAAGAGGAAAACTTAATTTTGTCACGATTCGTGACAAAACTGATGGAACCGAACTATGTGTTAACTCAGGGGTGGAAGAAGAAAAAATGTCTTGCGTAAATTCAGTTAGTTGAAAATACTAAAATCGAAGAAAAATCACATAAATAATAATAATATATAATTATTATGATTTCTACAAATTAGCGTACGGTAGTAATTATCGTTTTCTTTCCTGCGACTATTATTTTTTTTTTTTGCTTGGTGATTTTAAACCGGAACGGCATTCTGTTTCCAAATCTTTTACTGCAGCGGCATTCCGGAGGGCCCCGGCTTACTTTCACTCCTGGGTAAACGTATGTTAGTTACACGTGTACTTTCTGTCTCAACTCTCAATTCACGCTAATCGCATGTTTTGTCCCACTAAGTGAAGAGGGGGTTTCAGAAAGAGGACAGTTATTTGATTATAGTGATAATGACAATTAAGTATAAAGTGAATTATTTATATAGAGTGAATAATTATGCCAACTAATTTGATAGGAATGACAACATCAAGCCACTGATATTATTAATTATTTAATTCTGATGTATAATGATGCGGTAGATGGAATTAATGTCAACTTAAGATACAATTACCGTAAGCTTAATACGAGCCATTAGATTACATTTCGTTGGGTTATCGGTTTTTATCATATTGTATTTTGAAATGACTGCTTTAAGTTTATGGGAGTTATTATTATAGGAAATGTAATCAAACTTTTTAAAAGAGAAAGTATAGACTAGCAAAATGACAGAGGCTGTCTTCAATGGTTCTTGCTTTAATCATATCAAGGAGTGTTCTTGACAAGTAATTCAATTATTGGACTTATCAGAGACTTGGCAGAGTTTTTCCTTGATTTCTATTCATTAGGCGGAAGTTGTAATCAATGTTCAAAATGGTTATACCTAATGGTATGTCTATTTCTTTTTTATTTTGCTGAAGAAAATCAGAATGAACAATACTGGGGGAAATGAGGTGTTGTCATAAAATAATTTTTAAAACAAAGAGTGAAAATGAATTATGAGGAAAAGTATTGAAAAAGAAATAGATGATAAATTCTAATTTCAGAATTCGTACCATACATCAACAAAAAAAACGAGGGAGAGAGAAAAAAAATGGAATGGAAGATAGAAATATAAAAAAAAAGCAATCAAAACTCCAGCTGTGTTTTGTCTCAGTTGGTGTAGCCATATGTTTGATGAGAATGTACAGCAGGTAGACTACTAAATGTATGGATTTTCCATTTCTACAACGTAAAAGGTCTAAAAACTTCCATAATAACTATCCTCATTATGGATAATGGCAGAGCATCTTTGTTCTAAGGGTCAAGTGCATGGACGGTAATCTTCTACCATTCAAAGTTAAAGCTAAATGAAATAACTGTGAAAACAAATTGGGAGCAATACGTCTGTATTGCTAATTGCGATTGACATTCGATGCAGTTTGGGTAGTATCATTTCTCTCTGTGGTTTACTCTCCCTCATCTCTTCTCATTGAGTCAGTTTGAGGCTGAATGCTATTTCTTGTTCTGAGCTCGTAAATGCCATCCGACGCTGATTTATTGTTGAGTCAAGAAAAGGGAGTTTTCAAGATGACAGACATTATCGGACGTTTTTTGGTTTTTTAAAACGCCATACATAACGCTATGAATTGGACGTGGTTCGCGGAACAACTTTTTGTGCGTTTTATGTCGAGGTAGGCAAGTGGCTTACAGCCAACTTTGAATTTAAATGTTATTAAATTCATTCGGGCTTTAGAAATGATCAGTTCGTAAATATAAAAAGAGGTAAAACCTTGTTTTAATGAGGGATTAAACTTTTGTGAGTGTGAATGAGCTTGGTAATCTGTAATCAATATGTAATTTTCCTCCGAGCAGGCGTCATTGAATGGACCGAAGATAGCTGCATCTTCTTTGAATTGCCCATTCATAATTTAACATAGAATTGTAATAATAAAATAATACGTATTAATTTTTTTGTTGCAGATTGTGTTGTTCAGTGCAAATGAGAAAAGAAACACACCACGCGACATCTAGTGCCAAAAATAAACACATTGAGCTTAGGAAGGTTCCTCATGTAGAATTAATAAGAAGATCAATATTTTTATGACTCATACAGAAAAGGATATTATATATAACAGTTGCCTTTTTCTATTTTTCTGAATGATTTGTGAGAAACGAAGTTTTCAATCGATTTCAGTATTAGAAAATGTTAATGAAAATAATCATAAATCGGTGATGTGATGAATGCATCGCCAGCTATCGCCAAGATGCAAAACAACTCGGAAGATTTGATCTGGAGTAATGCAACAAGACAGAACGCAACTTTGTCAGCAATTGATTCCAACTCTTACCCGAACCCAGAATACGAGATATTTCTAGACACTGTGCGATTTTGGATTCAGAAGGTTCTCATCCCCATCACGGTGATCATGGGCGTCTTGGGAAATACCGTAACGATTGTGGTGTTGACCAGACGTCGAATGAGATCTTCTACTCATTTGTACTTAACAGCTTTAGCCACTTCCGATTTGTTTTATTTGATCTTCAACTTTACTTTATCCCTCATTCATTACGACAGTGTCAAAAGCTATTACACCTATTTTGAATATTACGGATACGGACACATGTTGACCGATGCGTGCAGTAATACTTCTGTTTGGCTCACAGTTTCCTTCACACTCGAACGTTATATTGCTGTGTGCCATCCGATTAGAGGGAAAGTTTTGTGTACGGAGTCCCGAGCAAAATTCGTAGTGATAGGCGTGTTTTTGTTCTGTTTCATTAGCACTTTGCCGACGCCGTTCGAGTACGCTTTGGGCACGAGAAGAGACAGCGACACGAACCAAACCTTGTACGCGATAGGCTATTCTTCATTGGGCGACGATGCCACTTACCAGAAAGTTTATTACTGGTTCACCACCATTTTCTTCATTCTCATTCCTCTCACGTTGATTGCTGTGTTCAATTCATTCCTTATTCGTGCCGTTCATCATTCCAAGCAAGAAAGGAGGCGGATGACGTCGGTAAGAGGAGAACGTCAAGAACAATATTCTAGTCAAGAAACGAAAATAACTATCATGCTCATTGCTGTTGTGGTTCTCTTCTTACTGTGTCAGGTAAATTACAAATCAAATGAAAACAAAATTAAAATAATCAAAATATTAAAATATTCATTTTTTTATGCGTCCATTATAGGTACCAACTAGTATAATGCTTATCTATGGTACAATGTCTGTGGACGGCAACGAAAAGGAACAGAGCATTGTCGTCAGCTTAAACAACATTTGTAATTTGCTCATGGCCATGAATGCTTCGTGCAATTTCGTTCTGTACTGCGCTTTTAGTGATAGATACCGGAAAACGTTCTTTTTGACTTTTCTTCCTTGCTGGTATCATCCACCATCGCCGATACATTCTCAAAGCGTTTGTTACAAGACAACAGTTACCGAAGGAATGCTCAGCCGGTCTCCTAGTTGTCGCTCTCGGTCTCCGTCACAAAGATCTTTTCGTCGTGCAGGATCCAGTCGCCATGGCAGTACCCGCAGTCGGGGGCGAGGAAGCTTTCGAAACAATAGTACACGTGACAGCAGCTTAAGAACTACCAAGCAGAATTATTTGACCGTTCCCAACGGTGATCCACCTGATTTGAATGTGTCACCGCAAAGTCCGGAGTCTCCGGTCACGCCGGAGAGTTCTGGCAGTGGACATGGAGTATCGATGTGCTTTCAGTTACCCAAAGGACCGTTAAAAATTCTTGGATCGAGTAAGAGGGAAGAGGAAGGAAAACAGTGTAGGACTCAGAGTGTGCCACTTCAGTGGACAACAACTGAACATAATGATTTCCCTTTGGAACAGAAGGATACGTTAACTTGTTTGTGATGGAATGTGATATGGAATGCGTGTCGGTTTCCACAAAGAATGTGCCGATAAAGTGCATTTATACTTGTAAAGATTTATTTGGCTATATTTTTTGAAGCTCAAAATCTTTCGGCTTGGTTTGGACGATGCTCAAAATGACGAAATGCAGAACGTGGTAAATTCGAATATTTTTGTTAGTTTATGTTGTGGTATACAGTGGGGTTAAATTATTGTTTATTTTAGACGTCAGTCTGTTTAGACTTGTAACCAAAAAATGTAAAAAGGAGATAAATAGAAATAATTTTTGCATTAAGCAATGGGTAATTGGATGATACATACATATAACTTGCATATTGTATTTTAAATATTGAAATTTGGGTTGGGAAGTGGTTTTGTGCAGCTGATGATGTTATTTTTTTGGAAATATTTTACAGCATAAGCTTACTATTATTATTATTATTTGTTTTTGGAAACTTTGCAACATTAATCTTCTTCTTTGTGTGCATGTTATTACATTGTATGCAGTTGTTGAGTAATTGCTTTTAAATAAATTTAAAAAAGTAAATGTTGCATAGAGGGAAAGCGATAGGGCAGCTTAGCAAATTGTTTTTATAATTTCTGATAGTATTTTTTTTTTTAAAAATGGTTTTATATAAAATTCAAATTATAAAATATAAAAATTAAACCTGGAACAGAACCAAGTTTGCCAGGGTTTTTTTAATTTTATTTTTTTGACGTATTGAAATAAATTTATGTAAAACAAATCGCTTTCGGTTGAAATTAAAACTGACCTTGAAATTGTCAGCTGACAAGCCGCTCATTGGTTTTCTTCTGTTTAAACATTTTTAAAGGGTATACAGGGCCGGCTCAGAGGTCGTTTTTTCGGTCCCCGGACCTAGACCCCGCGCTCAGAGGGGCCTGCACTTTTAAATTTTCAAACTTTTCAAATTTTGAGAATTTTGAAATGTTGAAAATTTTGGGGCCCTACTAATAACTCTTTCTCAAGGCCATGTGCTCAGAGGGGCCTCCACTTTCAAATTTCCAATTTTCAAAATTTAGAAAAAATTTCAAATTTTGGGGCCCCACTAATAACTCTGTCCTGAGGCCCTGCAAAACCTTCAGCCGACCCTGAGCGTGTATATAGCATAGTAAGTAAGATACTTGCTTACTTGTTAGTTATGCATGTTGTATTAATTTTCGCATTATTTGATACGTAATGAATGGGTAAGTACAGTTTATAGTGAATGAAATGACAAATTTTGCTAGTTATTATGAAGCAAAATTAAAATCATACTAGGCAATTAAATGTTGTTAATTTATGGCTTGTCTAATTTTTAAATAAAACAATTGTAACTTTTAAAGAAAAAAACCAGCCAATAAAGGCTACCAAGAGAGCCAATCCCCAGTCTAATAAACAAAATCTTTATTGATCAATGCAAAACCAAATACAGAAAATATAAATCCTCCCAAGATAGGTCCTAAAGGCAAGGGATGGAAAAACATATTAAAAACTTGTAATGTACAGGTGGGAGTGTTAACAACATTTATTTGCCTAGTATAATTTTAATTTTGCTTTATAATTAATAGCAAAATTTATAATTATATCACATCTGCAAATAAATGTTGATAACTTATGGCTGTTCGTAGCTTTCCAAAACAACGGACAAAAATTCTTCCGAAAGGGAAGTAATTGGTTTCTTGTATAAGGTTTGAAAAACCTCTGCAGTCGACCAATCCGCTGCCTTAATAAAATGACGCAGGGGTACACCCTTGCTTGCAGCAAAAGAAGTGGAAGCCGCTCTAGTGGAATGAGCGGAGAATACTGTCATATCAACTCCAACGATACCGAGGGTACACTTAATCCATCTGGAGATGGTTGTAGTGAAAACTGCTTCAAAGGGAAAAGAAGCCCAGGTCAAGAGTTACTTAGTGTCTTTGCGGATAGAAATGGTGAAATCCAGATACTCTCTATGAGCTAGAACCAGACACAGCTCCCTATCGTGGAACTTAGAGATTTGGAAAGGGGTCCGAGAAGAAGATTTTCTGGAACCTAAGTGGGGAATGACACAAAAACCGTTCTTGAAAACAATGTTGGAAGAAGGCCCGAAGGATTAATGACAGAGGACAGTGATTTGAGCTAGCAAAGGACTGGACCTACATGCCAAATTTGAGAGTAATGACAATTTCTGGGTTTAGAGACCGAAATATCCTTCATGACCTGATTAATAAGAGGGTGGGATCCTGGGTCTGTGCCCCCATTGATTAAAATGTACTTGGAGATAGCGGATCGATGACAATTTATTGTCCTTCCCCCCAGAATACAAAAAACTAACAAAGTTTGCAAGGACTATTGGAGATGAGCAAAGCGGTTCCAAATTCCTGAGTCTTGCCCAGGAAGACCAAGATTTCCAGCAGCTGGTGTAGACCTTAGTAGTGGACGGTTTCCACAAAATCCCAATCAGCCGAGAAGCTTCTTCTAATGTTCCATCCTTTCGAAGGGAAGCGAGGATAGATGCCAGGCAGCTAACTGGAGGGATCCCTCGACCACCAATGGGTGAGGGTCCCTTTCTGGGTTCGACAAGAGATTCGGTAGATCCGGAAGAATGACCAGAGCCTTCGTCGAGAGTATATAAAATGAGAAAGAAATTAGAACTTATTTACCGAAAGACTAACAAGAAAGTGGAGCTTACTGAGATCCAACTCTGGCTTGGTCAGATTGGAGTGACAAGGAATAATCTCGTTGGCAATAGAGCCAACCGAACTCTTTGCAAGCATGCCGGAATTAAGCAAAAAGGGGGAAAGCATAGTTAAAATCAGAGCCCCACGACTGGACGAACCCAGAGTTGTAGCATACGCTTTTTGAATTGGTGTTGGAAAAAGATGACAGCTCCTTCAATCGAGGTCGGGACTGACGCCTCTCCATGTCCAGGGATCTCGCCTTCATGTTCCGGACATACGCCTTGCAGTAAAAAGTGTGGCCCGAACCTGTCGGTGGGCATGGCGATAACCCGCGTGACCCGGAGGGAAAACCGTTCCTAGTGGCGAGGCATCAAATTTCTTGCGACATTTCAGGAAGAGGAAGCACGACCAGAAGCAAGCTGGAGGACTTGAAAAAGTCTTTCAGACCTTGCTGGATGGAAAATTGAATATCCGAATCCTTAAAATTTGGTGCAGACTGATCTGAGATTGGATTGGGCTTAATGGCGGGCGCCTGCACCTGCGTGACTGTTTCCGATGCGGGTACCAATTCCGTGGGCACCGATTTCTCATTGGGCGCCCCCCCCCTTCTTGAAATGATCAGTAGACAATGAATTTCTCATGATAAAACAAAAATTATTCACAAAAAAAATTACAATTATGGTAAAAAACAGACGATAAAGGGGCCAAAATTTTTGGCGACCGCTTGGTGACTGAGTAAAAATTAGACTGGGGATTGGCTCTCTTCGTAGCCTTTATATAGGGGTCATCCTCCTGGTTTTTTTCTTTAAAAGTTACTATTGTTTTATTTAAAAATTAGACAAGCCATAAGTTAACAACATATATTTACAAATGTTGTATAATTTGGTTATGGACAATTTTACTTTTACCTTTTAATAAAGAGATTGTGATAAACTGGTATTGAAAACCACCCTAGTGATTCCTGTCCTTTTATAATTCGTATTTGTTTACTTGTTGGTACCATAGTCTAGTTGTCACTCATTCAAGCATATACTTTACAACTATTTCTGTATGACGATGGTATAATGCATTTGTTCAATATTAAAAGATTCCTTAACAGGGCGTATGATTATGATTTTTTAATTATAATACTTTTAATTTTAAATAATTTTAAACTAATTTTAGTAATAAAAGAATTACTAATACGATCCACGAATTACCTTAGACAGTTTTCAATTGAAAACAATCGCTCTTAACCCTATAGGGTAACCATATATGGCGAATATACTTTAAACCACTTGTACCTCGCGCGTAGCATTTTAAATTTCTTCTAAAATGTATGAAAAGTCTTTTTCACATTCGCTGATATGCCCTGACTCTTTACAGAAGCAACACAAAAGTGAAAGGAAAATACTGGTGTGTGATTTTGGATGAAAAGTATCGCTTATCATGTTCGGATAAATTTACCGGACCTTCTTAAAGGAGAGAAACTCAAGGAGAAACGGCTTCATCTCCTAGTCACGTTCAAAAGCAGAAGGAAAAAAGCAAAAGTTGATAGTTAAAAACGTTTCATCTTTATCAAAGCCAGACCTTACACATGTTTTACCGTATACAGTTTACGCGGTATCTTTTTCTTCTTTTAATGTTTTTTTGTCCTTGAATTATGATTTGACATGTATTTAATACGAGCTTTTAATTTTTGTTAACGAGGCATAACCTACATTTCATGCTTACACTAGCTGGCCCGCTCATCCTATTGGATGAACAGTTTTTTAAGAAGAAGGCGGCCATTGTTGATAAAAAAAATAATTTTAAAACTGGTTTATAATTATTGGTTAATTGTTTCAAAATCTACATTTTAATTGTTCTGTCAATAGAGAGCGGGTGTTCTAGCAGAGCAATTATAGTGCTCTGGAATCAATTAAACTAACCTATCCTAACTTGGGCTAACCTAACTTGGCCGGACCTAACCTGGTCTAACCTAAGCTGACGATTATACCATGCTGTACCCCATGCTATGGTGTCCTGGAATCCCATACTGAAATCTTTGAAATCCGAAACTATCAAAACGGGATTCGTTCACTTTAGCGACTGTCGCATTAGCGACTTTATTTAATTTAAAGTCACCTTAGCGACAGTCACCTTAGCGA
>JAQIXU010000514.1:0-31329 GCA_034701245.1 Strigamia transsilvanica | reverse complement strand
GTTTTGGCACCGCGCTCTTTTGACGGCGCTGTTTTGACGCGCGCCGTTTTGACCGCGCTATTTTGACGTGATACCGTATTATTTCATCCAGTTTGAGGCCTTGGCAATACCGGGGCCCTAAGCGTGTGCTTCTTGTGCCTGTATGGTGAATGGTGATCTGCCACTCCGGCAGCAGCCTTGGTCCTACTAACAAACAAAATAGCTTTGCTAAAAGATTGCTCAGTGAATACTTTTGCATTCCGCTAATTATTGCTGCTACCAATTAGCATCAAATAAGCTATAAAATCGCTCTTTTTGCTAGAATTCATTTGGGTATACATTTTGTGTTGCTCTTGAATAAGAACAGTAAGAGATCGACAGCATTGCAACAATGCAACTCGACTGTAACACTCGCAAAACCTAATTTCAGGTATTATCTACAATGCCATTGGATTTCCAATTAGGATATGTCTTAACTCCGGGAACCGTTGTAAAAGTCGGAATGGCTTTCAAAGCGGTAAAAAAAAAACTAGGTGCGTTCAAGGTTTCTGGTAAATTGTTTTTGCTGTTTTTAAAACAGTAAAAATCACATGTAAACACACATCTAAAAAACCTTTGAAAGCACCTAATGACTTGCGTGTTGTAAACATGACAATATTGTGTCTGGCATGCATCGATGTCCTAACTAAATCGTGATTCGTTTCAGCATGAATTCATAAATACAAGAAGTCGACCTTGCGTTCCGCTAAAGGAATTCATAGAATGTGGCAAAAGATGCGTGAACAGCATTTTAGACAAAAATCCATGTTGGTAAGACCGGTAAGTCATTTATGAAAACAATATTTACTATCATGCACGTTCTCGACAGGTTACCCTACAGACCAAGATATTCGAATGAGCATCTCCTTCAGCTCTGCAACAATTCAAAAAGCACGTTACTCATGTACAGAGATAACCTACACAATAGTATGGGACCGACACCTGTAGTCGACTGCGGTTGCACAAGAAGCTGTAAAAACTTACAGTTTGAGCCCAAATTCGAATTGGAACGTAATATCAACCAATTGACCGCTCGGTACGTGTTCGACGATAACAAGACCATTTTGAAAGAACGCTTGATCTATGATCTGATCAGCCTGTTTTCCGACTTTGGTGGAAATCTGGGTCTTTGGTTAGGATTTTCTTTACTTTCCTTGATCGAATTCATTTGGATCATTGGAAAATACTACAAGTACTCAGTGAAGCCTAACGTCCAGAAAAATCGCATGGCGAGAAAAATTGAAACTTGCCTCAAGACCAATCGAAGGACTCCAACAACGAAAATGCCAACATCGATTTCAAATTCATTGCTACGGTTTCATTATTTCTGTCTTTTGGGATTCGGAGGGTATTTGGTTCAACAAAGAATTCAAATATTCGTGAACAAACCCATTCAAAGAGGTGTATTGATAGAAGATCTGCCAAATTTTACTTACCCAAACATTATCATCTGTGCCGGACCACACAGCAGCGATCTTATCGACATAAAAGAAGAATATCTAAATGAACATAAACAGGGCGATACAAAATGCAATATCGATTTATTGGATCTTGTCAACTGGAAAGGATTGACAGTAGATCAATTGTGGAATTTGACTTATGTAGAACCAACGAGTTCGGAAACTATCCAAATGCTTGTAAGTAAATTGAATGTGCGCGTGTGTGGTCAAACGTAGTCAGTCAAGAGAGCATTGTAATTATTGTCCATCCAAGTCATGTTGCAGTTACACAGTATGACAGACTAATTATATTTGTCACACTAAGTGTAGTTCTGACCTTAAAGCTTGGAAGGCTTAGTGCCAGAACAACTGTAAGAATGGCATTAAATCTGGATCTCACAGCAAGCATTGTATTTGTATTCGGTGTGCCAGATGCAGATACTTTTGGAAATATCAATCCAAACACACTACTGCATTGGTTTTTTTCAGAATCCATTTTCTGGAGAAGTATTTGATGTTCGAACAATGACCAATATCCCTAATCCGCATGGAACATGTGTACAACATTCCTTTGGTAATTATTAAATTTAGAACTCCAAATGGAAAAAATAGTTGAATAAATCTTCTCGGATTAGATCCAATAAAATTTCGATTATTCACCCTGTTTATTGACGTGATCTTCGAAGTGGAAAACAATCCATGCAAGCCTGATTTTACACAAGTAAGTTCCACCTTAGTCCAAGGTTCCATGACACCACGACACAACAATATCCAGTCTAGTGTTGCACCAAATACAGAAAAAATGAATGACTATGCACCAAGCTGTTGACATCTAAGCTAGAATATACAGAACTAAAGAATGTTAACAATTAACAAAGAATTATTCCTATGGCAATAAAAGAAATGAGATGTAATATATTTGACAAATTAATTGATTGAACTCAAACTCTCAGTAAAGCCAAAGATAGGACCGCACACCCTCCTTTGTGTACTGACAGTATGTTTTTGGACTATGCAATACTTTAGTTTCTTTTAGGTGTATGTCACTGCAAGTGAAAAACCCAATTTCTCAAACGATTTCAACTCCGCTTTGCCATCTTCATTTGGCACTTCGAGTTTGCTTACCAGACGGAATGTATAAACAACTTACGAAACATTTCAATATTTTTATGACATGTTTAAAAATTTTCAATTTCAGGTACATTATCTAAACACCAGACGTAAGCCTTGCACTGCAGACCCAATAGATTATGATCACTGTAAAAGCCAGTGTGTAGACAATAAGATAAAGAGCCAACAGTCGTGCAGGTGAAATGACACCAGCGAGTGGGCTTTGTCTCAATCTTTTACGTTCTTGTTTATCAAACAGTATGCCATTTGCCATCAAGAAGAACATTGCCTTCTGCAACTCTTCAGCAACGGCCAAAGCAGTACGAAACTTGTACTACGAAATACACACAAACACTGACATTGCGACAGAATGTACATGTCCAACTCCTTGTAATCAATCCATATATAAAATAATCGAGTTGAGTTATGCACCTCTTCTACCAGCTACTACAATAGTACATTTTGTTTTTCCATCCAATAAAATAAAAGTTGTTTTTGAAGAATTTAAATATTCGTTCGTTGCCTTAGTTTCTGATGTTGGCAATATTTTTAGTCTGCTTCTCGGTGTTTCTTTGTTAACTATCATAAATTTTTTGCACAAGTCTGCATTTTTGTCATTCCATAAATAATAAGCAATCACATAATAATTACTACAATTTGTCAAAACCATTCTCTTTGCATGAACCTAATGCACAAAAAGTTACAGATTTTGACATGTCAGTAAAACCTATGTTGCTAATCCTGTGCAATTTCTTGTTTGTGAAAGCAAAATGCCATGCAGACAAAACAACCAACGTGACCGTGAGCAGGTGATAGTGAAGGTGGAAGTAACTTGTAGAAATATAAATTGTTACAACCTTCTAGATTCAATTGTTATTTTAAGTATGTACAATCGCCAGATAAAAGCCCTGGAACAAGTGATTTACTGAATTAATCAATCGCTCCACTTTGTGACTTCTAGCAACAAAACAGTGCACAATCGAAACTGTTAACAAACAATTATATTAAAGTTTCATCTATTTACTACACAATCAGCGTGTTAACTTTTTAATGAATGTGTTTGTTGCTGTCACCACTAAAGTGTATTCAGTTTCATGCTACGTCATGAGTGGCAGTGGTCACCTATTTTGTAGAATGTTAAGCTTTAATCCTGTGAATAAAATTTGACAGTTACAGTTCAACAGAATAACCATGTCGTTTAAATCTCCTTCTAACGAGTTTTCTTGTTCAAAACTTGCGTTGTTGGCAGCCATTTTGGATTTAACAATTGGAGATGTAAGTCTTATTTCAGCACTTATTCATTATCAACGCCTAAACAATCATCATTATAATTAATGTTGCAATTAAGGTGAAAAGAGTAACAAGAAACGAGGGCGAGGAAACAACTCTGATCTCGAAGAAAATTTGCGTCTTGCAGCATGAATGATAGAAAATCCGTTTTGTGAAAAAAAAGGAAGAAATAATTAACAGAAAAAAAATGAATTTGCACGTTTATGCCTTTTGGTAGCAATATATTAATGACAAATACGCACGTGGAGCGCGTGGGCAGGTCCCGAAAATTCCTTTACGAGGGGCATTGGGTGCGAAAAATATCAGACGTCATGAACAACCAAATTGTTTTGGGTAACAGGATCTTCGTCCAACCTGGGTATTCTTGTTAAATGAATTATAAACGTGCGCCGCTGTGTTGCATTCGACTAAGGGCGAGAAAGTTCTGGACGGCAGTGGCGTAGCTAGATTAGATTAAATTAGTTTCCAAATTTCGGCAATAGATGGTGTTGGATGCAAACACCGTCATCAGACTGGCCAATTAAGTTAGATAGGTAAAATAGCAGATTCCTTAATACAATTTGACAGCTAAAAAGTCAGTTCACTCCTGGGCTTGGAACTTAAATGTTCTCTTGCCTTTGTATTTAGTTTTAGAAACATAAGCTGCATTCATTAAGTCATTTAAACTTGTTTAAATTTTTTAAACTAGTCTAAATGTAAGATTTTACATGTTAAATTTGACATTTAGACTGGTTTAAAATATTTAAACAAGTTTAAATGACTTTTTGAATGCAGCTAGTGTTTGTATAGATTTAAATCATGTTCATTAGAATTAAGAGCTTGTATAATAACACAGACAATCTAGTGAATTGTCTGATTCTGTAAATAGTTTTAAATTTGAATTGTCTACAGATATTTCATATTGAAATTTCCGATTTAATAAAGGATTCAGATTTACAAACAAGAGAGTCATTCTTAACAAACCTGTTGCATGGCTTACATAATTAAAGAACCTATAAACCTCGTAACAATATATTCTTGTCTTTATTGCTCGCCATTACTGTCGGAAATCAATCGTCACCCCAGGAGCCAGTACTATATGCTACCTATTTTTCACCTAAGTACTAGATTACGTGAGTCTTTTAATTTGTAACATATGCATTTGGAATTGAACTTTGTGCAGCCGCATAGTCGAACCCACCTCTGCAATGCCATTTAACGACAAAAATATAAATTTAGTATTCACACTATGGTGCGCCTGGTATCCTGATTATCTATATTCGACAGGTACCATTTGAGGAGGTGCCCACAAATCTAACATCTTTTGAAACAAAACTTCCCTAAGGCCGTTATAGCAAAATGCCGTATAAAGAGCAGCCGTATAGCAACAGTTGGGTGTATCCATCAACCCTGAGAAAGTCGCCGCGATAAATCTCTTTCCAGCCCTGACAGACACCAGAGGAAATGATAAACTTCTTCGGCCGACTCCTCAAGAGACTCGGCGAAGTTGCCGCCCCCATCACTGATCTGCTGAATACAACCGAAGATGGCTTTGAATGGTCCGATGTCTGCAAAAAGGCATTTGCCACCATCAAAAGGTGTTGATGGACGTAGGTACAAAACCTCAACCCGACCTGAATAGACAAGTCACGCTCCATATCAATGCAAGCAGAATAGGTCTGGGTGTGGCATTACTGCAAAAATACAACTACGACAGTATCCAGCAAGAAGTGCCTTGCATGTTCATCAGCAGGAAGCTCCGAGGAGCTGAAAAGAATTATTTGGCCACCAAGCTAAAATGTTTAGCAGTCATTTGGGCGTTACGCAAATTAGTAGAAGAATACCAGATCCAACTGACAAGACTGGCACCATTAGTCGCGAGAGATGTTCTCTCGTGCGACGGAATGTCCTCTGCGGACATCTGCACTTGGTTCGAGCTGCTACGGCTCAACAAAGTCACGCCAGTATGGACGCCACAGAAAGAGAATAATTGGATCCCGACGCCTCCCGGGAGAGGCAAAGAAAATATATTGTTATTTTCATTATTCCAATTTCGTGGTAGGAAATGTGAGTTTGTTAGTTTAAAGATTTGCCTGAACTAAAAGATGCTACTTGAAATTTACCATTCCAAATAGGATCTGACATGCCCGTATTAAACATTTAAATACTTTATTAGAAAACATGGTAATAATAACATTTTTCAGTAATCAAGATTGAAATTTATGTGACTTTTTAATGTTTATAGTTGCTGCCGGTATCGTACTGTTCTTGCAACTGGTCGTTGGCCACGAGCTGGAAAATATTAAAAATTTATAATAGAAACAAACCAAATGCTCCAATCGAGATTACAGACAACCAAAGATAAAAGAACTCGTGTTTTAAATTTTATAATTCAGATATGATTCAATGGTTTTCTGGATGGACAACAGCACCAGTGGTGTAACTACCAGACGCAGAACCCCGCGTTGCGGGAGGACCCAGGCACAAAAGAGGCCCAAAGGCGTTTTTACAATCTAGGGCCGTTCTCGCATTTTAGGGTCCCAAATCTTAAAATTTAGAAAAAAAAAATTTTTGTTGTAAATTTTAGGCCTCTAAAAATCGGAGGGGGGCCCTAAATTTGAAGTTTCGCCTTCAAACAGCACATTGAAAGTCATAGTTTAAGTGCAAAATTATTTTTTTTAAAACAAAAATCCAATTTTTGTGCAAAAATAAACGCTTTCTTTGACCATAAATGCATTTTAAATCCTAACACAGTCCTTTACTGACAAAAATCAATGCCTATTACAGTAAAGCTATTTCAGCTTAAATTAATATGAGAATAGTCAAGGTCTATTTTCACCCAATTTAGTGCCAAAATTAAGTTCCCATTGCTTTTTGGTTATGTAAACATGTGTTTACAGTAGCTGTTTAGACCTCGTCGCCAATGAAACGCGCCGCCTCCTCCTATGGCCCCAAAATGGACTACAAACAAATGGACAAGAAACTCAATGCAGAGAGGCTATGCCAGCGGTCCGTATCCAGACCGTGGAGGGTTGAAACTTTTCTACACGTACAATGGTAGAACCCTGTAGACGTTACTGACTCAAAGATACGAGTCCAAGTTAAAACCCTTTAAATTCAAAACATTATGTTCCCTCTGACGAGAAATCAATTATTTTGTAATCATTAATTTCTTTTTTTTTTTGGTAATATTACTTGGAATTTTGCAAGAATTCATTGCTTTTCGTGCTTTCTTTTCGGTTTTGTTAAATATGCCTGTTTTTGTGTGTGTGTGTGTGTGTGTGTGCATGTGTGTGACTAGTTAGTTCCTTCTCATCTCCAACTGTCCTAATATAAAACCTGTAGATTAGTAAAATTGATTTTAGTGAAATTATGTATTTATGACTTTCTTGGAATCATTATTGCATATAACGGTTACGGTATTTCCTTGGTTATTTCGAGTTTGCATTTTTGTCCACCTTTGACTGTTTGCTCTTTCGTTTTTATTTAGCGAGGATGTTTTTTTTTGTTACTTTGTTCTACAGGTAAATTTTTGCTACTGCATGGTTCAACAATTAGATATACCCAAAAGCTTTTAAATATTTACACATCTGGGAAGAGAAATAACGTAATGTGCAAAAATGCATTTCAGGGATACGAATGTGTGCTGTAGATGCACTAACAAGTAAGTGAGACATTTTTAGCTGCATAGAACTTATAAAGTGCAAAAAACGATTCCCTAGGTATTAATTGTGTAGAAATACCATTTAGAGAGTAAAATAACAGCCATACCCTTATGCACGGTTTTAGTTATTACTGGATGCATCGTCCCGAAATGTTTGATAATTTCTCAAGCGCGCATTTCCATCTTGCTGTGCATTTTCACTATCAGTCTGAATCAACATTAATTAGTATTGTTTGGTGCAGTTTTTAGTAATTCCCGTTCCTTTTATCTATCAGTGCTTTCAATTCTATCAATTTTGGCTAAATTAATTTACCTCAGATAAGTCCGAATTATCATTCACGATAAGGTACTTCTTCTCACGGTAATATTCCCTTTTCCGTGTGCAGTACAGCGCGATCACGTCGCAGATTATCACAGCCTACAGAAATTTGTTTAGTAATTCAATTCAATTCAATTCAATTCAATTAATTAATGAATTAATTAATTCTTACAATAGACAATAGTGCTAATCCAGATCCAACATTCAGCATTAAAGGAATCATGTTGAACATCCTGCCTTGACCTTCTACCATGACTACAAACAGAATGCCGTAAGCTTTGTAGAGAGTTCGATTTGAGTCGCTGTAGTAATGGGCAAAGCTAAAAATTCATTTCAAATAAATCAGTTAGAAACATGAAATTTGGCAATTGTTATTTAGGTACCGTACCGAAAATTCCAACCTGGAGCGATTTTAACATCGGGATCATCCAGTCTTCGGAATTTGTAATTGGGTTTGCATTTACTGATGGAGAAATCCAAATTACAATCCCAGTTTATGATTACTCCCATTACACCTCCCTACAAAACATTCAGATCAATCGATTAAAACTTAAATTACAGTAAGCATTTAAAATTAAAATCAATCGTTAAAATTGAAATACATGCATCAAAATTAAAATTAATTTAACAAAATTAAAACTTGAATGAAAATCAAAATTGAAAACTGAAATGGAAAACAAAATTAAAGTGCAATTGAAAACCAAAAATTAATTTAAAAAAATCGATATAACCGTAGATATTCGATCTAAAGTAAAAAAAAAAATAAATAAATAAATAAAACAAAAAACATTTAAACCGATTTTGCGAATAAGCGTTGGATGGGCAACAAATGAATTTTGTTTCTTTTCAAGATGGCCACCAAAATAAACTAACTGTTACATGATTGGTTTATTTCAATCACATAACGAGCGGGCAATTTTCTCGCTTGTTTATTCTTTACCTACAGGTCGAATATCATAAATCCTCTAATTGCGCACCAGAACACCTGTCAAACGCACATTTCGGATTTGAAATCTCTACACCGGTTTCAGAGGAGAGAGAGAGAGAGAGAGATCAGATAGACACACACATACGAGAATAATATAATATAATGATAATGATTTTCTTATTTAAATTTATTTGATTTTGTATAAAAGTAAAAATTTCTTATGTTGTTAACAGCAGTTTTAAGGTTTTGTCACAGTTTTTTTTTCAAGTTTTTAACTACAAATTTAAGTTTTTCTAATTTTTTAACAACAATTTTAAGCTTTTATTCACTTAACTAGGTAGAAATAGCATTTTTAAATTCGGGCAACCTTGTAAATCGATCAGTGCTGCACTTGCCCGAGTGAAAATAGCACGCATGCACCACCGTATTAGGAACACTTCATTTTGGGGGGCATTCACGCGTGCATCAACCTCGTAGTCAGCATCTCAAACCAATATCCCACCTCTACTTTGTGTACAGCAAACAAAGAGGGTACTGACGACCGCAAACTTCCATCGCCAAGGACACTCGCTAAAAGCCGTACCCACAAAAAGTTTGAATGCACAAACACCTACCGGCGCACCGCTAGCACGTCACAATAGCGCGGACAAAATAGTACGTTAGGTTAGGTTAGGTTAGGTTAGGTTAGGTTATTTCGACGCGCGCCGTTTTTTATCACTGGCACCAACAAATCTCAACCGAGTTGTTTTAAACCCAACGAGCCAATTGGTGATCATCTTTTCTGGACTAGCACTTCTCTTAAATGACAGTTGTCATAATATCCCAACTTACCACAGTTGCCAATTGCGTATAATTTTGATTCGCTTGTTGCACGATTGTAGAAAGTTTAAAAATAGGACAAAGCTGATTTTCGTTATCATCGTAGATACACGTTTGCAAATACGACGAATTATTAGTTGACTGCAATATGTTCCGTCTAAAACAAATTATTCCTCACATTTATTACGTATGATTATTTATTATTAAACAATAATTTATGATTTACGTCTTATAGCTGGGCCATAAATTGAACGAAATGCTGTTTTTGATGAGGACGGTGAAGTTCTCAGTTCCTTCTAATAACGGACGTTTATCACTAAAAAAAAATCCAATTTTATCAGCCAAACATTATCGCACAAATCCATCCCACCCGCTTACGCTTACTACGGAGGATGTAATTTATCAACTTCTAACGGATGCCAAGCGTGGACTTCGCACGTGTTGTACGTACGATTGTAATTAATACAGTCGCCAGTCATAACTCCGTTCGATCCAGCCGATGTTTTCCCTTCAACGCAAATGCCCGGATCGTCATTACAGATAGTTTCGTTGACAACAGGAAACTACATTTTTGAAAAAAGAAAGAAAGAAAGAAAGAAAGAAATAAGAAATGCAATTTCTACATGTATTAACAAAATCGAATTTGAATTACCGTAGCGGTTGTTCCTAGCGTTTGATTCGGCGTAATAATTGCGTTGGTCATGACGAAAAAAGCTCCATTTTCCTGCGGCGGAATGACATAGTCGGCCACATCCCACACCCTGTTGTAAACCTTCGACATTAATTCTTTATGTTTGGTGTAAACGGCGCCTTTCACTTTAGTTGTAATTGAACTTTGTAACGGACTGATCTGTTGGTAGCCATGGTTGTATACAATCACCCACCTGTATAAAGATTAAAGAACAAACAGTTATAGTTCACCATCGCATCTACCGGTAATTAATTATTCATTCATAATTACCCAATTATGTACGCGATAATGACTAGTTGAATGAGTCGATTAATCACGCCGATTAATTTCGACTTAATGTGAACGATTTTCGGCGTGTCGTATTCGAATAAAAAGTAGTAAACCAGAGATGAAAATTTCGAACCCATCTCGCCTGACATTGAAAAGGTAAAAGGGCGAGTACAAGTTATCTCGTGACTTTGATCTCATCGACCGATAGAAAACTTGTCGGCGCCATCTGGGACAACACGCACGTGATGTGCACTTTTGGCGAGACCCGGGCGAGACCCCGGCGAGACGTTTGAATTGATGACGATAAAACTAATAAATATTCTCTTTTGAAATAGCATTCGTTGAAAATCTCATTTTTATATCGTGACTGTCTACTCATAAAGTCTTTATACGTTACTGTATTTTGTTTCCACGATGGATTGAGTTTGAGCGCCCTCTCTGCGCTGACATTAGTAACGTTATTCGATCGCTGCTGTCCTCTTCTTCCCGAAGTATTTGTTGAGTCGAGATATTCATGAATAATAACGGTGTTTTTAATATTGTAATTCATCATAATTCAGCAGTACTCCCGAAAGTAACGTCGATGGGCGTTTCAAAGACGAAAAAAAACATGCATATGCCACGTGGCTGCGAAAACGTGACAATTACGGGAAGCAAAAAAGAGTAAAAAACACGAAATTCATTAATCCATTCATTCATATTTCAATTAAAAGATAATCACGA
The DNA here is from genome assembly GCA_034701245.1 of Strigamia transsilvanica. Lineage (NCBI taxonomy): Eukaryota > Metazoa > Arthropoda > Chilopoda > Geophilomorpha > Linotaeniidae > Strigamia > Strigamia transsilvanica. Next base: position 20,079 of record JAQIXU010000514.1, on the reverse strand, counting down.
TCGGCAAGAAAATTGTGTCGATTTATTGTTGATTCGACGCGTGAAAAGCAGTCATTTCCAAACAACGCATGTGATTCCAAACCCAAACGTGGCCCGAAGTTGACACTGAATGACGTCACCGAGCAAGAGGATCGTAATTGGGCGCTGGCAATCGAAACTAATCGGCGATTGGGTCGCTGTCGGGGAGACGAGGCCGTGATTGGCGGATGCATCGAGAGTGCAATCCTGACAAACACGTGGTGTAGAGAAGCGAGTGTGAGTCTTGTGGTGTGTTTTTACCAGTCCCGCCATCTTGGGGGATCGGTATAGCATTTCCCGTGTAAAAATCGAGACATTTTCCATTAAGGACGTGTTAGGCTGCGCGCACGGCATCGAATCGAAGCGCTCGAAACGGACGGAATGAGCCTTCTAACGCTGTTGGAAGCGGCTAAATATTTAGATTATCGGGCCGAAGCTCAAGCACGTGGTAAGACAAGCACATGCGTTGCCCCCACCTCGAAAACCTCCCTCCTTCCCTCCTTCTTTCCTTGCTTCCTTCCCTCCCCCGTCCCTCCACCCTCCACCCTTTTTTCGCCAACACCGACCGATTGTGCCAGTTTGAAGCGCGCAAACACGCATTTCCCATGTAAACACGTTTCACACGTTTCTCGCGTGCATGACGTCATCGAAAAATCATAACAAAATGGTAAGAAACGAGCGTTTTTCATTTCTTTTTTCCCTTCTACTTTTCGATTAAAGGAGAAGAGCCTCACGATTACAGCACGTACGCGTCACACCTGCCACCCGAAATGTCTCCAAACTCAACCAACAATTCCTGCGCGTCCCAATCAACGAGTCCAGTGCGGGTGCAAGGCGAAGGCGAACGCGAACGAGAAGACGAAGAAGAAGAAGAAGAAGGACTCAAAGAGAAACCAATCGCTTTCGGGTATGTTCTCGTTCTCGTTCTGCTTGTTTATTCTCGTTTATTCGCGCTTATCGCGATCCAGATCGATTGCTTTTCTTCCTCTTTTGCTTTTCCGTCGTGTTTTTCATCCAATTCTTTTCTTCCTTTATTATTGACAGTAATAATAAACATGTGCAGAGCGAGGACGATTCCGGTGCGACTGTTGCTGATACGGAATGGGGTGAATCGTGGTTAAGGTACAGTCACGTACTACATGTGATTATTTATGAAAAATTGTACGAAATTTGTTCGCAGACTCGGCACCAGGGAGGTTCATAATCGGCTGGAAAAGAACAGGTAGAGTAATTCGCTCGATTTAATTTCTTCGTTGAGTTTTACCTTTCGATTTTCATCGTATTTTGAAGACGTGCTCATCTCAAAGAATGTTTCGAAACATTAAAAAATCAGCTTCCAAGCATGGAAGACAAGAAAACGTCGAATTTGAGTATTCTTCGAAGCGCGCTACGCTACATACAGGTATAAGGAGTAATGAGACCAATCGGAATCGGAATCGGATTTGATTTGAGTTTGAGCTTGTTATTGATGGCATTAGACATTGAAGAGGAAGCAGAGGGACTACGAACACGAAATGGAAAAACTAGCTCGCGACAAAATACTTCAACAACAGAGATTAGCGTGCTTGAAAAAAGAGCTGCTCATTCCTGGAGATGATTTTGACATTTCCGAACAAGATATCGACGTTGAAACGCTTTCCACTTCGACCGCATCGGGTAATTAAACATTAAACATTAAATTGAGTTGAAATAATAATAATTAGTAAATGATATTTGTGCTCAGAAACCGGACCGTTGAGCGATTTGGACGAGGAAATCTGTGAAAACGGCGTGGAATTATCGAACGATCTAATGGATCCCCCCGTGTCGGTGCCGGTGCCGGTGCCGGTGCCGGTGAATTGCGTGCCAGTTAAATCCGACAAAACATTGACGAATGTGCAGAACGTGCAGAATGTGCAGAATGTGCAGATTTCGAGCGCAACTCTGCTTACCGATTCGAATCAATTGACAGTGCAAATGCCATCGATTCCTGCATTTCCCGTGCAGACAATCACCGTTTCCAAAGCAACCGGCGCCACCGTCAACTCCGTCAACTCGCTGGTTAATTCACTCGCTTCTCAGGTGATATTTCCAAACTGCAAACTCCAAACTGCAAAATAAACGAAAACAAAATGAACAAACTTGCAATTTTCAGATGGGCATTCACATGAACGGTGGAACTAACGTCATATCACATCCGGCTACCGTCCAGGTGATCACCCCGCAAGCCGTGCGAGTTATCTCGGCGGCGCCGACGGGTCTGCCGGTGCTCAACGCGGCGACGAACGTGTCTTCGACGTTCGCGGCAGCAGTGAACGTAATGGCACCTCGGATGACTGCAATCGCGGCCGTCGCTGGAACGGCGCAGAAAGCAACAATGACTTTGGCCAAGCCAAACTTGCTCCCGGTGACCGTGGCTGCAAAGGGCGTCGTGGGACCCATCATGAGCAACGCGATTGCCGTCAAGGCAATGCCCACCACGCTGACGGCGCTCACGCGAGGTATCACGCTGCACACCACTTGCTCGGCACCGGGCGGCACGCAGGGCATGATTCAGGTCACCAGTTCGAATAAACCCGTTCATCACGTGCTGCAGTCACAAATCTGCGCTTCGCGGGCGGTTGTGCCGCATGGTTTGTCTTTACTCTTTATCCTTTATCCATGTCCTTCCCTACGGCGTGTTCAAAGTTAAAACTGGATCATGTCGGTGCCCAATTGAGCCATGGCACTGCAATGTCATGCATGTGGCAAAACTGGTCACATCCGACCAGCTTGCCTTCGGCCAAAGTGCGCACGGGCGGTTTGATGACGTTTCAACGGCATGTCAAATCAAATAAATGTGCGGACAATTGAATGCGCGTCAGATAAGCCTAAACGATAAGCCTAAACCTAAAACCTAACCTTCCGGTTATTTAAGTGTCGTTCGGTTAAATGTCCAAAAACCGCATGGGCACAACTATTGGATATTTGGAGGACAAAACAAGTGTTTGACAAGTTTTGCTGTTCGAATGTGCATTTAGATTGGTCTGAACGTTGAAAAAGATTACCCTGACTAGTGAGTCCGACCAAAAATGTAAGCAGCGTTGTACCATTGAATTATCTCTAGTAGTAAATTAACTTGTAAGTTGACCGCATTGAAGAAGTTTAGTGCATTTTTACTAGATTTAATTGTTGTTTTCATCAAAATGATCCATTTGACTTTGAATGCCCTTCCTTATTTGGTTGTCCCTGGCAGTAATGAACTTTTCTAATTGAATCTAGCTCACGGTAACATAATGTCGGCGCACTTAAACAACGTCGTGCGACAAGTGATGACCGTCAGACCAGGCACTCAGGTGCGAACCGCGCCACTCGCCACACAAATCACGCACGTGGTCCAGCCTGCACCGGGACATTTGGTCACTTCTGCCAACCACGTGTCGACCATGATCGCACCCGTCAACATGGTGAATCACGCGTCCACCATGGCTCAAGTAATCGCCGCTCAACCGTCCTTGGCCAAAGTGACCGCAGCGCCGCAAATGTTGAAGTCTGTCAGTCAGATTCCCTTCTTACCGACCGCTCACGCTCAGCCGTTGGTCAAACCTGTCGTGGTCGTGTCGACGCCCAATGTTGTCATGGCTAATGGCAGTTTGACTCCCTCGATGTCGCATCCTACGTAGTACAGAGTACGTAGTTTGTGCCCTCTGGTCTCTGGTCTCTGGTCTCCGGTCTCGGAAATTATTTTTAATCGACACATTTTACAATACAGAGAATTTTTGAAATTCCATTGAATTTTCATAACAATTTGACAATTCGTCTTTGATCGTTGAATGGGACGAAATTGAGTAATTTATTTTAGTGATCGTACGCTTGATTTTGGCAATTAAGTGTAACTTTTAACCATTTTATTTGAATTTGTGAAATTTGGTTTACGAGGTAAAAAAAAAAAAAAAAAAAAAAAGAGAAAAGAAGTTAAAACTATTATCATTTTAACAAGTTTTGTATCATTTCGTACATGATAAAATGTTAATTGTAAATAAGAATGAGGAAATGTGTGAAAATTCCAACTGGAATCACACACGCACTCATTAATTTGTAAATCTGAATTTTGAAATAATTTAAGTATTTTTTATATGTATGGAAAAAGACAAATTTTATTTAACTAACTATTACTAGTATTGTGATTGTCAATATTTATTTTTTTGGCATTAGAGATTTTGTATATATTTGTGAGCAGCTAATTTTCTTTACTAAAAAAAAATAAATAAAAAAGAAATAAATAAATAAATAAAAAAAAAGTGTGAGTTAATAAAGAAAATGAGAAGAAGTTTGTGACTTTGAGGATGAACAAAATTATCTACTTGTAAATGAATAATGTGTGTTAATTGAATCGATGGATGGGTTTTTTTTGTTGTTTGTGATATAACTATATACATTCCACTCGTTGTTATTTCAGTGTTTTGTATTTTTATGTGTAGGATACAAAAATTAGACATTTAAAAAATCCAAATGAAAATACTTTTAACGAATTAGTATAATTATAATTAATTGTAAATTTCACATTCACCATTCACGTCATATTATTTTACCCAGTGAAATTTGTATGTTGTATGATTCATTAATATCTTGGTATCGAACAAAAAGTGTAAAAATACTTTTGTGTGTATAATAAATGCCCCAGATAGATCACAGGTGGGTTTTTTTGTTTCTTAATTTTATTTTTCTTAATTATTAATTTCTTTTATACAAACAGAAAAAAAAAATTGCTGTAATTTAAAAAATAAATACAAATGTTTTATTTTATTTTATATTTTGCGTCAAATTTTAGTCGAATACTTCCCTGGAAAAAGATAGAATGAAATTGCGAGTGAATTGATTTGATTTTATTTTCAACACGCAAAAACAATTTCCTGACTCATGTACTCAGGCGTGTTTTTCAATCAAATGCACTTTTGCCACAGTAAACGTATGCTTTTCTTGTAAGTTGTTTAATTATGATTGTGTATCTTTAAGGTCATGATCATAAAAAGTGTTGCATTCTGCTTGCTAGCGCCATCTATTGCCAATGCCGCGCTAGGGATTATAGGATTGGAAACGGTACAACTAGTTGCGTGCCGGTTGCTACAACAATACTGCCATGCACAACAAACAATTCTCATTTCATGAGTTTCCAAGTGATGCTTGTTTGCGCAAGCAATGGATTGTACAAATCAACAGGAAAGGATCCATCTATTTGTGGTGCCCATTTTGATGCTTCAGGTGTCAAAGACTATTTAGACCATGTTCCCACAATATTTCCACACTACGAAGGAGGGGCCCAGAAAGGAAGAGGAATTTTATAGAAAAACCTTCCAAAGTAAGTTGAAAACATATCAATTTAAACATATCTTTTAGTGTTTTTGATCAATTTGGACAGTTATTTTTGTTACTTACGTGTTAAATTTAGTTAGTTTGGTTAATTTAGATGTTGAATTTAATTGTTTGGATCAATTTAAACATATCTTTTTGTGTTTTCGTTTTATTGTTTTTGTTTTAGCCCTTTTTTGGGCATTTTACAGTGTAGCGTTTATTTCTTTCGATTTTTTTTATTCTAGACAAGTACCGAAAAGGTAAGCAGTTCAACTATCTCAAGTACATATTAATTATTTTTACACATTTATTTTTAACGAATTAATCAAAATTAATCATTTGCTTAATTTCAAGAGCCAGAACTCACTGAAGCAGAGTTGGCCCAAGAAGACAATCCTCTTCCAAGAATTTTAATTTTTGGGGTTCATTTTGATTTTAAATCGATTTAATTCGAAATGCATGAATGAAAAAAAAATGCTTCACTGTAATTGAAAAATAAATGAGAGATATTTGCTGAAATAAAATGGCTTTAAACACTTAATACAATCACTAACAAAAATGTCATTCCTTTCAATTCTTTCGACAAATGTTTCTTGTGGTTGTGACGGTAGCGAATTGGGGTTTGTATTTAAGTGAATGGCAGTAATGATTTCTAGTAGTGATTCCATTGAATACCGAGTGTTTACCGGGTTTTATAACCGTCACATACTTCTAGCCAAATTCAAGACAAAAATAAGTGTTGAAATAAATATTATTTGAAATTTGTGCACAACAGGTAGGGAGACGAGACACCTTTCCAAAGCTTGCTCAGTGTTAAAAACCTTGTTCGTAGGGTATCAGTAAAGCCTTCAAACAGTATGCAGTTACCAACCAGGTTGCACATCAATACATAAACATAGCATAAAATTAAAGGAGACAGTCACTGAAAGCTCCTTTAAAATGTATGACCCTACAATCAAAAGTTCTTGAAGAACTAGAAGAACTGGGATCTAGTAGAACAGACAGATGGACCTTACATCAGCCATCCATTAATTGTAGCGTAGTCTGCTGCCAGTTAGACCTTTTACATTGATTATTGCTGGAATCATAAATATGATGCTTTTGTTTGTCAGAAATATTTGTCCAGCATTGACCATAGTTAAAGGATATTACCAAGTGAAAATGGAAAATATAAATTTAAAAGAATGCCCTTTCGGTTTATGTAACAGTCCGGCCACCTTCCAGAGCTTAATGGAAAAAATATAGAACCCATGTTAGGCAACTTTGCCCTAGTAAACTTAAATGTGGGCGCAGCACCTAGAACAGCACCAAGAATTTTCATGGAAAGCTGCACATTTTACGTAACCATAAGTTCTAAGCTCACTGAAAATGCACAACAAATTAACTGCAAGTTCGAACTAACATTTATATTTCCTTGATTAAATTAATTTTCCAATTTTTTAGTACTGAGGATTCTGTGTCAGCTGCATCAAGTTATGTCAAATACGCAGAGGACAATAGTGAAGAAAACAAATTAGTGGAACTGCTATTCTAATTCAAATAAGTGCAACTGCACTCCATAAATACTTGTAGAACTTGTAGTACTACAATGAAGAGAAAGAAATCAATTCGGGCGATTTAATCTGTGTAAATGCACCAAAGTCTGAATGCAGCAGGATTAATTCTGCAGTGAAAATGGTCTTACAATTCAAATTTTCTTCGTAAATGCCAAAAATGCCACATTCACCTAGGAAAGTACAAAAGCGAGTAAAATCACATCGTTGTATTAAAAAATATATGCACAACGGAAGATGAAATTGAAATACAGTAGTTCTTCTTCAGGATGTAAGTTAGATGAAAACCAGCAATCACGCGTTCGCGACAAAGGACATGAATATCTTAGTAAAAAAAAACGTTAACCACCATTACTTCAACGATTTACCATGATTCCAAAATGGACACTTAAACAACTGCTGAAAATTGAAAAAACCACCAAAGAAAAAATTAATAAAGAAATTTATCCGTTTCTCAGTAATGAAACCATCGCTGGGTTTGAAAAGACATTGCAAACAAACGTAATAGCCCTTAGCGCTTCCGGTGCCTTGGGTCGAGGCTAGAGACAAGGGAGTCGTGTCTTGACCACGCTGGTCACCACACCAGACATATTCTGACTGGGTTCTACGATTCCAAACCACACAATGCGTGCGGTGAAACCTATACGAGTAATGTGAGGGCATTGCCCTTCGTCGTGGCTTGAGCGTGCCGGTTGTGACACGTCTTGTAGCCGTGCGGATGATCTTTGCTTTCTCTGGTCACGTGGCCAATGGCTTGGCAGGAAAAAACACTACTAACCCCTAGAGCAGCCATTCCCAAAGTGTGCTCCCCGAGATACCTCAAAGGGCTCCGCATAACTTTTAAACAAAATTATACTTTTAAATCCCCTAAAAATGAAATGATAATAATTTACTGCTTTGAAAGTTTAGAGACTTGTTTAATTAATGATCTAAAAAGAATCTCTAACTCCATTGTCGATTGGCAATACACGATAATTAGGGAACCACTATGCTCCGCTTTTGGAGTTTGAGAACCACAGCCCTAGAGAAACTTCCTTTAAAAGATATGTGGCTTTTTTGCAGTGTCTTTTGGTGATTTCTTTAACGTGTGTGATGCGTCCAATGCCATGTGGCCCTTCCTTGACAGGTGACTTCTGTATGTCTACTCACAGGTGGCCCAGAAATGATAGATGTTTGGGGCCTCTTAACATAAATTCCCACAAAGTTTCAAAACAAATCAAATATTTTTTTGCAAATTTTCTTTCTTAGGGGCAGTGAAATATTTTATTTATTTATTTATTTATTTATTTATTTATTTATTTATTTATTTATTATTTTCTGCAATTTGGGGCTCTCTGAAATAACGAGTCCCTGTGCCCTAGTATTTCTCTAAGCTCATGCTTAAATCGTTAGCAAAGAAATATTTTCCAAACCCAGCCACATTATTGGTTTTGGTAATACTAGTACAATCTTTAAACAATTTCATAGAGAGTCACAAATGAAAATCCTAACGGAGCAAGCGTGTGATGAGTGGGCTGCAGTAGTACAGTCGAATGTAACAGGTGATGATAAAGTAAGAGAAAGGCAGGGGCGGATTGACCACGAAATTGGTCGTTGTTTACGTACACTGTAAATGCCGCTACTGCAAAAAGGGTCGGTTTAAATTGTTTACCTTCAGGGCTAATGTAAATGCATTCATTAGTTGCAGAAAACGTGGAAAAAAGTTGTGCGACCTTTATGACCAGATCGCGAGTGATCTAAAACCGACTATAATATCCGCCTACGACATAAAGGCTTCTTTTGCACGCAATCATATTAAAAATGCTCATCTGGCAAAAGTGGTGGTAGGTGCTTTTTATCGCGAATTATTAGAATCAATAAAATTCGAAACCAAACGTTGACTTGAATGCTGTAGCTGCGACTAAGCCGTGTTTTCAGGGTGTGGCTGACTATACTCGATACTCGTACTACTCACTTGTCGCCACAAGTGTATTAAAATACAAAATACAGGGTGTATACTTAAGCTTAATTACTTTCCAGCCAGATAATTCCAAAACGCAAAATGTCATCAAAATTCTGACGATACTGTATATTTGATAAGGAAGTGTGGGGTGCTCTTTTCAATAATAGCATCAAAACTTATCTCAAAAACAATATGTCGTAGACAAAAACTTTAAACAGCATCATTGCTATTAACTCTGAACGAAATGGTCAGTTCGCACATACACAAATAGATTCAATTGGCATTAGGGATGTGAATGTGAAAATTGGAGTTGTCAGAAGCGAGCTCGATGAAATAGAAAGAAAACTTGAATACGTTGAGAATGTTTAATCAGAATCAGATACACTGATAATGACGCATGAAATTATCACAATGTTCCAATTATTTTCCTTTACAAGTGGTCTCAAGTTGCATCTTACACGAATACACTTTGAATAAATTAAATACACTCAATGATAGAATTCGCTACTCTCATCGATACACATCAACCTAGCACATAAAAAAAAAAGACAAAAACGTCTCCATATTTACACATTGGCAAGCTACGATAGAATAATAAATTAAAAATAAATCTTCTCTCTCGATTGTACAATAAAAATAATTATTATGTGTGCGGATTAATAAAAAACGAAATGTACAACTTCGTGTTGAAATAAAAAATCGAAAATCGAAAGCCGTGTTTAAACGCGCAATTAGGAATCGCCCGAGTTCTTGAGTAGAGCGTAGCACGCCTGACACACCCGCACCGGTTTCAGAATCCGCAGTCGACTTATTTCCGATTCGAATCGACTGCACCTAACATTACACCAATTCACATTCAATTCACATTCAATTCAGATTCAATTGAACTAAAACAAAATGCAAACCTACCTCGAACAAAACAACTGTCCGCAGTTGCGGCAATGATGTCGGCGCTCGGAGAACGTGAACTTGGTGTTGCAAGCGATGCACGAATCGGCCCCTTCGTCCTTCACCCAATGATCGGCCATCACGCGCCCGGGTTGCTGAGTGACGCTCCAGCCGTAAATGCGACCGCGAGCGTCGCCGACGTACAGCGCTTTGTGATCTCTGTAGCGATGAAAACTGCATTAGTGCATCGCGCCAACTTAATCGCGTGATTAATGTTCTTAATGGCAAGTTACTTGGAAACGGATATGGCCGTAACGGCGGCCGGCTCGCTGTTATCCTTGCGCTCGAACGCCGTGTGCATCGTCAGTTTACCTCGAAACACCAATTGACATTTCCATTCGAAACCCGATTGTAAACGATTGCCCATCTGCTGGTCCTCGGCCGACGACTCGCTCTTCTTGCTCGTCCTTTTCTTGCGTTCCACGGTTTCGCTCAACGACGTCTCCGATTTGCTGGACCTCAGCGTGGGAGCCGGTTTCGCCCGTCGCCTCACGTTCGGACTGGCGACGGTGCAGCTTCGCTGGATGTTAAAATTCCTCGCGTTTTTATTCTCGTTATTTGCGCTCTCGTTTTCGTCGCCCGACTGCAGGTCGTCCTTGCTGATGATCGTCCAGGACGCGTCGCTTTTCATGTTATCCGACGAGTCGCTCTTCGAATTGTTCTCCACTTTGATCACCAAATTGTCATTTTTCACGTCGTCGTCCGACAAACTGCTTTCCGATTCGCTTTTAGCGAAATCTAAAAGAAATTCAAGAAAAACATCAACAACAATCATCAACAATCATCAAATCTTCTCCGTCCGACCGGCTATCGACGGCACGAATCGATCGTCGTCGTTCGGCGTCCTCAGACTCATTTTCCGGACGTAATTCTGGATTCTATCCGCCGTCGATATTTCGCTCGACTCGTCCGGCGTGTTTTCCGCGTCGTCGACATCGACGTCCACGTCGACGTCGACTTTGAGCGGAATCTGCACAAAAACCGTCGACCACATCTGAAAAAGCATCAAATTTGAAACGACCCGTTCACGAACCGGCCGAACTCGTCTCACTCACCCGAACGATTCCGTCGCTCGAGCCCGTGATGAGGACATTGAGCGGGTCCCACTCGTTCAACTGCGAGAACGCGACGCACAGAATTTGCTGCTTGCGATCGCTCTGTCCGCTGTTGGTGTCCACAGACGCCACGGCTTGGCCGTTCACAGTCCACAAATGAAGCAGAGTGCCGGCGCACGTGGCGATGTCGCCCGTCAAGTCGTTGATGGCGACCGCGGTGACCGGGGACGGGTGTCCCGACAGTTGGCGCACGAACGTGAAGCGACTCATGTCCCAGACGATGCACGAGCCGTCCTTCGATCCGGATACAATCACGTTGTATGCGAGCGATGCAGCCAGACTGACCACCGCCTCGGTGTGTCCGTACAAGTTATGCTTCAGGTAAAGTTGTTTTTTGCCTAATTCCCACACACTGACTACCTGCAATGGACGAGAAACTAGTTTGGTAAATCTGTTTAGACCGTTTAGTTTAGTCGGTCGAGCGTCGACTTACGCTGCTGGTGCCAGCTGTGATCACGTGACGGGGACTGGGACAAATGCAACAGACTATTTCGCCGCACTGCATCACTTCGCAAACAAATAGTGCCTGTTTTTGTTGAACAAATAAAAATAAATACAAAGATCTTGACTCGATGAATTCATTTCATTCGTTTCGACTCACTTTATCCGATTCATAATTTCCAACCCTCAACGTTTGATCGGCAAAACTCCACGATATGTAGCGAGTTCCGTTGGGGGGAATGAGCGCCTTGTTCTCTTCTACTGCTTGCAACAACTTGTCATTGCAAACAATTTGGCCAACTTTTCCCTTCAATTCTAACATCAACAAAAATAAAGAGAATAGAATAAACACAATAGACCGGTACGCGATAAGTGGATTTTCAATGGGATTTTTGATATTTTGTGCAAGAATTTGATTTTTTTGAGGAGATTCCGATCCGACTATTTTTTGGATTTTTGGTGTTTGATTTTGTGATTTTTCAAGGGAATTTTGACAAGTTTTTAATTTTTCGGGGGAAATTTTTCATTTTTTGAATTGAATTTTGGTTTTATTTGTGGAAATTTTGATATTTTTGGAGAAAATAATTTTTTTTTGGATTCTTGGTGTTTGACCTATTGGCGCGTCACCACATTGTATTCTACTAACAAGTAAACCATCTTAAAAAGATTGGAAACCTCTGGAATAGACCATTGCCAATTGACAATTTTTCCCGAAATTTTGATAATCTCTCCACAATTTCGATAATTTCTCTGAAAAACTGCTGAATTTGTTGAAAATTTGATGCATTTACAAGTAAAGGCATTAATTTTGCAACTTTCTTTTCTTTTCTTTGATCGCATTGAAATTATAAACACCGATCTTGATCTTTACCCTTAACCGGGTGCAGAGTTGGCTTCAAATTATCCAGATGATGAAAAAATAAGCGATCTTGGCCGAAATTCAATCCCGGCAACGAGCTCGAATCCATAAACGATCGCTGGTGAAGTTTTTTCGCCGGATGGGCTTTTTTGAAAAGCTGAAAGACAAAAGCAACAAATTTACAATCGCATTCCCAAACAAAAAGAAAAAGAAAAAGAAAAGTCAATCGCCAACTTGTTTCGGTATCTGGCCAAAATTATTAATGAAACCAATGGTGGCGTTCTTTTTTAACGGATCGTCGATGCTGTAAATGTCGACGTTTCCCTCGTAAAACAAATGATGAAACACGTTAACGGCCTCCAGAGCGGCCGGACCGCTCTGCTTGCATCCAAATATCAAATCGATCCATTCGTGCAGATGCGCCGACACGTAGTCGCATTCCAGAGCCAATCGGTGCACGTGGATGAACTCGCGCGGGTCGTTTTTCGACCACGGAGGAAGTATCACATCATTCAAACAGACACCATTTTGCTTGCAACCTTCAAACAAACATTAACATCAACATCAACATCAACCCAAAACACCAAACAAAACACAAAACTCATTACCAAGATCAAAATTATTGGAATTGACAAGAAATTCAGGTAAGTAGAAAAACTCCGGTATTAATTCTTTCACGTCCGCCATGTTGTGTTTCGAAGCGGAGAGCCAGGCTTCTTTAATACTGTGAAACATGCGATCCGCTAAATCAAAATGGCCTCCCTAGACAAAGAAATGAATATTTAATAAGAGAAACAAAAATGAATATCAATTTTACGCACTTGCAACTTAAGAAAATGTTGCGTAAACGGCTCCATTCGTACTAAATAGGACGCGACAATCATCGCCGAAGAGTAGTGCGTGCCGTAATGATATGGCGGCGTTTCTCCGTGAGGATCGTCCCACTCTTTGTATCGCTTCTCGAACTGCTTCAACCTCTCGCTCGATTGCGCGCCCATGGGTTTAGAAAAGTCTCGAAACGTCGTCGAAACCGTCAGGTCTAATTCCTAGAATTCAAACAAAAACATTGAAAAATACATCGCCAACACATAAAACGTCAAATCTATTTACATCCGAATCGTAATCGGCAAGAATCCAAGGAAATACAGGATACTGCATCAGGTCATTGTACGAGCGCCCAGCTAACGTATTCAAGTGCATCAAATATTGAAAATTACTGATTTCCCCACGCTACAAAAACACACAAAAAAATCGTGACAAAATCATCATTTTTCATTTGTTAGTTAGTTAGTTACTTACCACCCAACGCTGTGTCACCGATGTCTCGCCAATCAAACTGCTTAAAATACTTGCACTGGAATCAAAAAATCAAAAAATCAACATTTCTTGTCAATGATTGATTCATTAGCACATTATTTGTCGCTTTACCTTTGCTCGACACTAGCGCCCCTTTTCTGCCCGGCAACAGATTCCTGCGCATTGTCGCTAATGGCCGTCGCCACTGCCATAAACCTTTGATAGATTTTATTACGCATCCCGCGCGGAAATGCCAGCAAATAATTGCGTCCGTCTGCCGAAAATACCTCCAACGCAATTGGCTGGAGCAGATATCGCCGTTTGTGAACTTCCCGAATGTATTCGTAAGCAAATTTGCTGCAACTGTTAACAAAACTCTACGTTAACTCCACAAAATCCGCATAGAAGATTCTCTCTCACTAAGCAATACATTTTCTTTGTTTCCTGTTTGTTGCTGTAATTCGACGCCATCGGCACAATCGGGTCGTGCATACTGCAATTCGAACGAACCAAATGTCAACAACTCAAATTCTTGCATAACCAAACAAAACCATTACTGTAACGGCAGATAATCGATATCTCTGATCTCTCTAGTCTTCAACAGCGTGAAGCCATCGACCACGTAAAAGTGTTCCTTGCCAAACAACAACAGACCTTCGCTCGTATCCAATCCTTGAATTCTTGCGCACCGAAACATGTGACTTATCTGCAAAGAATTCAATTTCAATTTCAATTTCAAACTCAAGTTTCTCGATTTACTTTCTCTCCGGCTTCGAGTAATCTCAAAACCGTTTGGTTGTCCGGTTTCTGACCCTGTTCCTGGTCGGGGTCCAGATCTAAATCGAATACATCCAAATCGTCGTCCGCATCGCTCGTCAAATTGCGACGAATAAGAGGACAAAAAGTAGCGGGCTGGCCCGATTCGTCGCAAGTTTCTGTCGACGGGTCGCCCGGCACAAACACGCTATTTTCTATCGGCACGTGTTCTCTTTCGACCATGCTGTACGAACGATGATTCAGATAATATTCCTTGCTGTCCCGACTCGTCGCCGTTTTGAATTTTAGAGATTTCTAAACAAACAAACAAACAAACAAACAAACAAACGCACAAAACATGTAATCCGACAAATGCGCAATTCCAATAACACTTACAATATCGCCGGGTAATACTTCGGGTCTGAACGGGTAATGGAAATAAAACAAGTTATTGGTCATCATTTTGCGGCGCATGCGACAAGGTCCTTCGGTCATGTCCAGCATCCATTTGGTGAGCTGGCACGCGCTCATTGGTCCCCACAAACCCCGCTCCCTGGTCAGTTCGTATTCCGACTGCAGCCATTCGCCGTATAAATATTTCTGAATGTGATGATGATTCTGCGGCGAGAAATCAACTCACAATGTCAGCGAGCAAATCAAACAACTCAAACGGGACGATCTAAGCTTAACTGACTTGTTGAGCTCTCTTTGATTGTAATTCGACGAGATCCTTAACGGTCGCAATGTGCGCAAACGTCCAATTCAAAACATCGTGCGACGAAACGTTCACCCAACGAACTCGAACCACCTCTTCCTTTCTGTTCTTGCGGCTGGCAAGCCGCGACAGTCCGCCCGTCACTTTTAATATTTTCTGTAATAAAAAAATAAAAACATAAAAACATGAATTTGAGACAAAAAGCAAAGCACGAACTGATTGTAAATGTGATTGCAGCTCGCGAGACATTTTGCTGTTGCCTTTCCTCTCGCCTTCGACGTAAACCGCCCACATCTTGGAAGCACTTTCGAGAACCATGTCCCGGATCACACTGGGGTCTGGAGTTTTATTCTGCGTCGGCAAAACCACTTTGAAAGCTTCTTCGATCACCTGTAAACATAAACCGTAACAAATCCAAATAGCGCATGAAAATGTTGAAATTACCGGTTTTTTACAAATGTAGAGTTCGTCCCACACTTTCTTCGCTGCCGTGCTGATCAGTTCTCTTCCCTCTTGGAGGTTCTCCGACGGGTTATGAGGTGAAACGTGCCAAACGCTTCGTCTCTCAGGATTGTAGTCATAAATGCTAATCGTAATAAAATGGTGAACGCGCCAAAGGGTGCTGAGCACACTCACTCAATCTTACTCATTCTTACCTCGAACTAGTCGTATCACTAAGATGAAGCAAGCAATAGCACAAACAAGCGATGAATTCCAGCTCGTAGTTGCCGGATCCAAAAATAAGAGCACGATTGCTGGTCAATTTTTGCAGCGCTTCCAACACGCACATTTGAGTCGCCACGCTATTAATTGGTCGTGATAACTGATACAAAATGGTTCGATTTAAAGATAGATGAACTGCATCCAATGAGATATTTGCTGCAACGACCAAATCAACCTTACAGTTGATGATTAACTCGAAATGAATGATCATATTCACCTCGTCGTTTCGCTTGCGTGATAAGTTTGATGATAAAATCAAATACTTTATTTGGATCCTGAATAACAACACCTAACAAACAGAAACACACGCATTAAAAATCGACATTTCATTTGTCCGTCTCCGTCTCGTTTCCCTCACCCTGCCACATTTTATCCACAATCCGCGCTATTAAGTAAAAAACATTTGCCGGAATGTACGAATGACTTCCACCGCTCGTCAAAATCAACGCCGACTGCTCCCCGAGCAAAATATCAGCCGCGATCAAATGATCCATTATCGAAGTCATCAATTTGTTTTGAAAGATGATTTTCTGCCGTCGGCTCGTCCGCTCCGGCGTAGACTGCAAAAAACCAAACCAATATTGCATCAAACCCCGACAAAAACCGCCAAAATCGATTCGCCAAACCTCCAAAATCAAATCCACCACCGTCGTCATCTTGCCCGTCACTTGGAGCGACAAACTGTCGACGACAATCACGCGCAGAAAATCGACAACTATTTTCTTCGCCGGGTGATCGATCAAACCGTTCAGATTCTCTTCCGTGACCTCGATCTCAGACACGTCCTCCCCGCTGCCGGAGCCGGAGTCGGAGTCATCGAAAGGGAAGAGCAGCGACGTCAACGCGCTCAAAACCTCACCCAGCATGCAAATCGTCTGGAATTCCGACGCTTCTTTGTATAAAAAATATAAAAATTGCACCAACGTTATGGCGTATTCGTCGCGATGGCTCAGCTCGCTCTTTTTAGAAATCTACAAATGAGAACAAAATATTAACAAATGATAAATGCTTAGAACTTTTTCGAGCGCATTACGGAATTTGGGTGATTCAGTAGAGCTCTGATCATGGCTAAAACGGTCACGACGGCATCGGAACAAATGTCCAATTTGTTGGATATTGTCTTTATCGATTCGCTGACAGTCACTCCGAACATGTACGTCCAAATGGAATCGAGATTAAGCTACAAATGTACAAATGAGAAATGGCAACATTTAATCGAGCAAAATTCTACTCTTACCTTCAAACCGTCGACCGGCCGATTCGTAGGGACTTGTCCGGTAATTATGGATAGAATAGAAAAATATGCCTCTGTTAGGAAAATGTGTCGCGGCATCAACCAGTGCAACATTTGGAAACCCGGAATGTGATACGCGTCTTCGCGGATCTCCCGCGGACAAGATGACCGACTGCTCGTCATTCCGACGTTGAATCCCAGCACGACGCCCATTCGGTTCTCGACGACCGGCTCGGTGTCGCGCAGCCAGCCGCCGTTGCTCGATCCGTCCCGAAACCGTTGCAAAAGAAACGGATTGCTCAGAACCTGGATGAGATTCCGAAGCGCCAGAATCGTCGTCGCGGTATGCAAGTGCCCTTGCAGGAACAGCAACAGCCAATCGAAACCGAGTATCCGCATCACCTCCTCGCAAAAACTGCCCGAAACAAAATCACGATCAACCTAACCTAACCTAACCTCAAAACAAATTCCAAAAACCCTTTCTTACAGCTTATTCGTATCGGATATGAGCCCGAGAAACAAAGCGAGGCAGCGATTCCGCAAAAGGATGTTGTGTCTCAGAGTAACTTCGAATGTTTTGTCACTCAACTCTGAAAACAATCAAAAACGTCGACAATTTATCAAGTTACGATACACTTCGGCGAGCGCTCGGTTCTGCATTACTCACCTTGACTCTTTTCTTTATCCACAGTTGTCAAATTGACATCTTTCTCGTTAAAAGCGTGCGATGGCAAAGTAGCTGCGATGAACTGTCCGAATCTTCAAAAAAGAAAATTAATCGAGCGCTAATTATTCATAATTCGCTAAACGCGAAAAATGCGAAAAATGCAAACTACCGAAGTATGTCCTGCGTGACGGGCGTGTTCCGTAGCAAACTGCTCAACAGTTTGTCCACAGTGTCGATCGTGACGTCGGGTAAGGCAAATTCCTTCATCACGTACAACAACTTGGAAACCAAGCCCAACTCTTGCATAATAAATAAGTTGTTTTTTTGGTCGCTCGACTCCGTCACCAATTCGTAAAGATGCTCGTACAGGCTTCGCTGCACTTCCACCGGAGCTTCGCGCCAAACCTAAAACAAAATAAACAAAAGCGCGTGACAATTTCTACGCAATTCTAGCCAAACATCGATCGTTACGTCCAAATCGCCGAGCAAATCCTGAAAAGCCGTCGTGTTCGGAATGGTGGTGGTCTCCCGGCCGCTGTCCACCGTGCCGACCAATGAAAACATCAAATGAAGTATGTGACTGTTGAGTAGAAGCCGTTTCTTCTTCAACAACATCGCTAGAGTCTAGAATGTGATCCGAGTCATTTTCCGTTTAAGATTGATTATTTATTCGCTAAATTCTGCGTACGTACCTGATAGCCGCGAATACGATCCATCTCCATCTGGGCCGTCGTGTTGCTCCGAACGACACAAACGAGCGCTTTGACCGACGCGTACAATCCTTCGATATCCTTCGCCATCGCAATGAGGCCCAAAAGAATTTGGCAGCCGCCGACATTTTCGATGACTTTTGCCACGGGTTTTGGGAAAAACGTTCGCACACCTTTAACCGATCATTATTACTTTTAGTCACGCAGCTTTTCCGTATCGTCTTTGCGTACCTTGATAGCCAATAACAACACCTCCCAAACTTCGACCCGCACCCGTAAAGTGACCGGCTGAATTGTGCAAAATACGTATTGCGGTCGAGTTTTCGGTCGAAGACATTCCCAACTACGAAGAAAAGAAAAGAAAAGAAAACAAATTTTATCCAGAATTTCAAATTTCACTTTTTCCAAACTGTTTCAACCTGTTTAGCGATTGATTTGCTGTCGATTTTACTGTACAACTTTCGGATCTTTGCCAGCGTCAACTGCGTCATTGCTAAGGCGTTCAATCCAAAAATGACGCGCTCCTCCAAAAGCAGCGGCCCAGTTACATCGATACCTAAAACATGCGATCAATTAATTAGAAATTTCAAAAAACAAAACTCGTTAAGACCTTAACCCACCATTCAAATGAGAAGCCTGCAAACAGCCGGTGTACGTCGGCCCCAAACGATGAAGCGAATCGACAGTATGCGCCGACAGGATTTCCTCCACGAGAAGACACGGTCCCTGTTTCCATGCCAACCGCGAACTCTTCCTCCACAGCGGCGGCGTCCCGACGTACCCGTAAACGGACGCGGCGATAGTCAAATTCGCCGCGCCGCCACCGGGATTTTGCGAAAGGTAATGCAACTGAAACAACATCAAGCGGATCGGATCAAATCAATTTCCATCTAGTGACTAGTGAGTATGACGTACTTTTTGATTGCACACGAGTTGCCCATTCACGTACACTGATATGGCGCTATTCTTGAGCACCGCCCGACTGAGCACGATCACGACGTGGTGCCACTGGCTTTCCTGCAGCAACTCCGGGCACCAAATGCGCGCGCACCCGTCGCCCAGAGTTTCGGGCTCCCAATCGGCGGGTCCGTTCTGCGGATAGACGGTCTCTTGGGTCGAAATGATGAGCGCCTTGTCCCTCGACGACAACAAAAGGCTCAAGCAGATGAGATGGTCTTCGCGGGTCTGCATGTGGCGCACGAGAGTGAGTAGGCGCACGCAATGCGGGTCTTGGCCCGGATTGCTGAACTTCTCGATGCAAATCCAAGACGAGAACGAAAGTCCGGTCTGAGGGGGGAAGATGCGGTCGCCGGATCCGATGCCGCCGACGATCGACACGTCCAGGCCGCCGCGCACCATTCCGGAGCCCACGACCGACGGGCCGCTCGCGTTCTGCGGGGCAATGCTGGGCAGGTACAGGCAGCCGAAGCCTTCCATGTTCATGTCGAATTCGACGAACGGGGGAACCAACGCGGTGCCGTTCATACGGAAGTCCCGAGGGGTTGTCATGGATACGAGCGTCTTGACTCGGGTTAGGAGGACCGGGCCGCCTTCCTTTTTGCCGTTCTTGTCGTCCGGCGTGTTTTCTTGCTTGCAACAGAGAGGATTGCTCAGCCGGAAAAAATTTCTGCAAATACACGACAATTTTCAACATTTAAGTTAAGTGAAATTAAATTTGTCACAATTCGATCGAAAATTTGTGAAAATTTGTTCGAAAATTTGTGAAAATTTGTTCGAAAATTTGTGAAAATTTGGTCGAAAATTTGTCGACCTTAAATCCTTGGGTTCCAAC
>JAQIXU010000513.1:0-31414 GCA_034701245.1 Strigamia transsilvanica | reverse complement strand
ATGCAATTTTTAAGCGCAAAAATGCAATTTTTAAGCGCAAAAATGCAATTTTTAAGCGCAAAAATGCAATTTTTAAGCGCAAAAATGCAATTTTTAAGTGCAAAAATGCAATTTTCAACTGTAAAAATGCAATTTGTAACTTAAAAAATGCAATTGTAACTTTAAAAAATGCAATTTGCAACTTAAAAAATGCAATTTGTAACTTAAAAAATGCAGTTTTTAACTGTAAAAATGCAAATTTAACCATCTTTCATGCAAAATCAATTGTCCAATCTTCAACTCTAACAATACCTGTTGGAAACAGCCCATTTTCTTGAAATAACTGCATTACAAGTTGTCGTCTTTGGTCCAAAATTCGCCTAAGCGAAGAATAACCGCTTCCCTTCTCCCCATCGCGCGGCGTCTTCGGTGTCCGAGGTGAGTTCACATCACTGTCCGAATACTCTACGCAACAAAACACCCTTCATCACAAAACAACCAAAACCAAACCTCACCTCACCAACTCACCAACCGCCTCCAGATTAAAATCCGGCCCAAAAAATTGCGTTCCCTCAAACTTATCGCTTTTCGGCGTCTTCGGCGTCCCGGCTTCGGAGCTACTCGAATAGCGCCTCGACTTAGACCCGGCGCTGCTTTCCCCCTCGGTTTCATCTTGCGCTGAACAAACAAAACTCCATTATTAACCCTTCCAATCCAACATTAATTCGACAAACTTACAAGCGACTTTCCTTTTCTTTCGATAACTTTGAACGAACGAATGCGGACTGTTGGGCAGCGACAAAGCGCTCGGCGATTGGATCTCTTCCGGCTTGAATTCCGGCAGTGCGGCGAACCTCGCTTGGAAATTCACTCCTTCGAGGACCCTATAGGAAATGATGTTTGATTTAGTCGGTGAAATTGATTGGTTTGTGGTTTTTGTTTGTTTGCGCTTACTTTTCCATTCCGTCTTCGACGCTTTTCTTGAGGATTGGTTTCTTGGGACTAGGTAGGACTTCCTTTCCGCTGGTTGGGGTCGGCGGAACAACTTTGAGAGCGCAGGCTGGAAGAGTGGGTGTGCTGGGGGGGAATTCGGCTGTGGGGGACTGGATGTCTGAGCTTGTTCCTAAAGAATGTCAGGTTTAAGAGGTTTTTTTGTTAAGATGATGTTGGTTTAGCAGGGGTGGATCCAGGGGGGTATGGAGAAACGTGGAGAAAAATGTTCATTTTTTTTTACTAAAAAAAATTATTTTTTGGCCAAAAACATTCGATTTCTGATCAATAATCCATTAAATTTTGACCAATAATCCATTAAATTTTGACCAAAAAACATTGAATTTTGACCAAAGAACATCAAATTTTGACCAAAAAGATTAATTTTTTAATCAAAAACATCCAATTTTGACCAAAAACCATCAAATTTTGACCAAAAAGATCAATTTTTAAATCAAAAATCCAATTTTGGCCGAAAAGCATCAAATTTTGACCAAAAAACATCAAATTTTGACCAAAAAACATCAAATTTTGACCAAAAAACATCAAATTTTGACCAAAAAGATCAATTTTTTTAATCAAAAACATCCAATTTTGACCTAAAACATCCAATTTTGACCTTAAACATCAAATTTTGATCATAAAACATTGAATTTTGACCAAAATCATTCAATTTTGACCAAAATCATTCAATTTTGACCAAAATCATTCAATTTTGACCAAAAAGATCAATTTTATAATCAAAAACATCCAATTTTGACCTAAAACATTAAATTTTCACCAAAAAACATCCAATTTTGACCAAAGAGATCAATTTTTTAATCAAAAACATCCAAGTTTTGACCACAAAAAATCAAACCAAAACGTCCATTTTCCTTAGATTTTCTACACCTCCTGAAACCTCCCTAGCACTATTCTTACCGTTGGATGTTCGTCTCTGGTTTAGCTGGCCAGGAGCTCTGCCCAGCTGGGCCGGAGTTGGGGCGAGAATGAAATGCTGTTGCTCAGACGTGCAATTCTTAGCATTCTCCAACACATGCACACTTGACTCCAAATCCTCGCTACCATTACTTTTACTCAGCTTCCTCTCTCTCTTCCCAATAATCAACCCCTCAGCCACAATCTCCTTATACCGCTTCCCCTTACACGACCGCTGCGGCTTCGCCTCCTTCCCCTTCCCCTCCTCCTCTTCCCTCCGCTTATCCGCTTCCACCGGACTCAATTCCCCTTCCTCCGCATACCCAGGACTCGGAGCCGGCGTCAAACTCTCCACCGGACAACTCAACTTGCCCGCCACCTTCTCGCTGACCGCCAGCCTCGCGTTCACATTCGCCGCTTGCGGAGACGAAGACACCTCGCCCGGGCAAGTGTACCGTCCGGACGGCGGCAACAAAAGCGCCGAGTTCTGGCAAGTGGTCGGCGCGGCGATGTGGATTTGGGTCGGCGTTAGGGTCACCACCTGCTGAGTGATGACCGACACGCCTTGAGATTTGCTCACAATCACGCCCTTCTTCTCGCTTTCCATCATCTTCGCCGAATAGTGGATCTTGTTGCCGTTCTCCGGCGCCGCCGGCTGCCCGGTGATGGTCAGATGGATGTTGCTGTTCGGCACGACGCGGCTTTCGACGTTCGACTGGTGCGTCAACGGCGAAATGAAATACTGGAACGGCGCCGGAGTCCTCGCGATCACCTGCGGTCCGCCGGGGTTGACGCCGATCGGCGAAGCGCGCTGCGACTTGAGCACCATGTTGGTCAGCACCGTCGCCTGGTTCGACGTGAGCTTCAAAGGCCCTTCGTCCAGCCTGATGGTCTTGGATTTTATCTCTTCCGGATGGTTGATGATCGCCATGCTGTAGGCCGTCGTGTTCGGCACTATGATGGTCCCGATGGGGCTCTTGGCGAGCGGGATCCTCGACATCGGCGGATTCTTCACCTCGTTCGGATTGACTATTCGCGTTCCCTCGACGATGCTGCCCTGTCTAGGCGTAGTGATGCTCCGGAAGGTGGTGGTGAAGGTCGGGTTGACCCCTTGGGAGACCATCGCGGGGGCATTCCCGCAGACCGTCATCTGCGACGGCAGCACGAGGAATGACCCTTTGGTGGTTTTGTTGTCCTGGTTCGCCACCCGGTTATCTATGATGACGTTCTGTTTGTCCGGTATGACGAACGGCAGGCTTTGGATGATCCGGACCTGGTTCGTCGAATCGGCGTGATTCTTGACCGTTTCTTTATTCCTGCATGTTTTCGCGCTCGAGATGACGCTCTTGGCGGAGTTGTGGTATTCCTGACCCTTTCTGGTCAAGTTGTTGACCGCGTCGAGCCGCATCTTGGGGGATTGCAGGACCCCCTGAAAGACGGATCCCGTCGGCTGGAAGTTGGAGCTCAAGTTGGCGACGGAATTCGGTCCCGGGAATTGAAAACTGGACTCGGACCGGCTTCCTGGACTCGGTTTGGCCTTGATGGGTTTCGGTCTGTAGGTAACGGCCGAGGCAAGAGACGGCTTCATCACGGGAGAGAAGCGTTGCTGCGGAAACGCTTTGTTTTCGATCAAAGGTTCCTCTTCGGACAAGCTGTCGGTGTCGCTGTCCGACACTTTCTCTTTGCACTTCAAGTCGATGGCGACTTCCAGCTCCTCGTTGTCGTCCTCGCAAATGATCATGCGCTCGTCGTCGCTCGTCTCGTCCGACACAGCACCTTTCCTCTCTTGTGTTGGAATCCTGGCCGCGATCTTCGACTCGTTCTGCGTGATTACGCTCTGCTGATTGGCTAGGGGAGCTGCCGGCGCGCAGTCGGCATCGGCAGCCGCCGAAGCTAAATTTGTTTTGTCCGCTTCGTCTTTCGACTAAAATACAACAAAATGGATAAATTGTCGCTTCGAATACTTGCTTCTCAAACTTTTTGAACTGCAGAGCCCTCCAAAAGCGTACGAATTTACACGGAGCCCAGTGGTTCCTTAATTATAGTGGAACCTCGCATAACGAGCATAATTCGTTCCAGAGTGTTGCTCTTAATGCGAAACACTTGTTAAGCGAAACATAGCTCGTTAAGCGAGTCATTTTTTAAAAATTTTTAACGCTCGTTACACGAATTACTTGTTGTGCGAGGTGCTCGTTATGCGAGGTTCCACTGTATTGTGTGTTGTCAATCGACAATGGCTTGTATCGAAGTGTTATTTAATATTTTGAGTTAACCGTTAGAGATTTCTTTTAGATCACTAATTAAATAAGGTTCTAAACTTTCAAAGCAGTAAATTATTATAATTTCATTTTTAGGGGATTTAAAACTAGAATTTTTTTAAAAAGTTATGCGGAGGTCTTTGAGGTAGTTCGCGGAACGACTAGGGTTGATGAAATGTACTGTGGATGATGTGCTGTTCCTCCGGTTACGAAAACATTCACTCACCTCTGTAACTTCTTGCGGCATTTGGCCTTTCGTTGGGTTGGCTTCTGGCGGCAAACAAGCCTGCAACTGATTTCTTGCCATTCCGGCATTAATCGGTGCAACCGGGCAGCTTTCGTCGGTGGAACTAAACCGTTGTCGATTGTCTTTTGGTTGTGTACTGCTTGTCGATGACTTTTTCCTGTCTCTACTGCACCATTTCCAGTCGGGATGCGCCTTAAAATGCGCCTCCTTCACCTGCAATTACATCAATCATTAATAAAATCCAAAGAGCGGTCAATAAAAACACGGTGCTCACTTGGAAAGCCAAATCGTGATACTTCTTCTTCTCTTGTGGTCTTAACGCGTACCACCACTCTCCTAGGATTTTGCTAACGGTTCGATTGTCTTGATTCGGATGTCGTTGATGAACCAAAGCCCTATGCCTTTTGCTGAATATCATGAAGGCATTCATCGGTCGCCGTATGTGATCTTTGTCTTTCATCTGAAAAATCCCAATTTCCATTAATTAGTCCATCGTTCTACGTTCTAAGCTTTTACCTTTCTTGGACTTTTGGGTTCCTCTTTGGCAGGCAATGCGCTAAGAGACTGTGATCTTCTTTTAGCAGATGAGAGAACATCTTGGGAATCAATGTTCGATACAAACACATCATCGTCACCGTCATCTTGATCAGCAAGGAGAACTGTAAATAACAATTTGATTAATAAACATGCTAATTAATGTCAATATTTGCACTTTTTGCCCCAACCAGCCTCCTCTAGTACATTGTGTAGTCATTACTTCTCTGTTCGGACGAATGGAGTACCGCCAATTGCCAATTCTTATCTTTAACAGCGGAAATTGCTCGAATTGACTACACTTATCGTGTAAGCAGCCAGGTCTCTCTACTGAAAATCAATTCAGTGTTCTTTTTTTTAATTAAGTTTTTTGTACTGTGTGAATGAAATTTTCAAAACAAAAAAAGAAAAATTATTTTAATCTGCTGTAAGCTTAAGTAGTAATTTATGGGTCTAAGTATTTCTTTTATATGGTAACAAGACAATTCAAGAATAACAATTAGCCAGAGAATTTTAATTTAAAATGATATTACTTATAACATTCAATAGAAAATAAAAACAAGCAGAGTACACAGCCAATCAAAACAGTTCCAACACAAGATTCTTGAATCCGTAAAACATTGTTATAACCGATCCGGAAACTTTATGACTGGTCCAAGGACTGGTCAACCTGCAACCCAAGATTACAGCTATAGTAGAACGTCGATTATCCACACATCACTTGTGTCAGTCTGAAGCAAAAGAAACTTTGTATGTATGTATGTAATGAAATACAGTAATGTATACTCGTAAACATAAGAAACAATTTTGCAAACAACTCAGTTTTACGAATACCCAAGTCCCCCAATTAGTTTGGATAATCGGCGCTTTACTGTATGACTGGTAGTTCTCAAACTAGGACTCCACTAATACATGATGGTCAGATATTGCCCATTAACCCAACCCTTGCTTTACGGCCTACATACGTTCCGGAAAAGTTGGCTGTAAAGCGAAAAGCCGCACAACGAATCAGGGGAACATACACAGGGAATTTTCCCGACTTTTTGACCGTATAACGAACATTGTGGGCCTTAAATCGAAAAATTGCCATACTTCTCCAAGGCCGTTATAGCGAAATGTCGTATAAAGAGCGGCCGTATAGCAAGGGTTGAGTGTATATATATATTTTATTATTTCATCGTCTGTTGCTTTTGTGCGTGCAGAAAAGAATTTCCAGAATTTGGGATCAAGAAACTGCGTGCAGGTGTTGGGCGGCATATCTGATTTGCTTTTTAACCTCTTCCTTTAGTTCTTGATTAATGAAAACATTCTTGGCAAATCCTTTCGCAGTAGTCCACAAGCGGCGAACCCTTCAAAATTCACCACCCAATCAAGCGGAAAAAATATTAAACAGATTATACCTTGATCCTGACCTGCAGAATCATTGGATATTGGATTTGAAGAATTAGGCTCTGCTGTCAATGAAGGTGGGGCACTGCAAGGAGATGCTGACCTATTATTGGTCAAAAAAGGCACCAGAGAGTGCCATGGAAATACTGGAATGGGTCTGGAGTCATTCCACCCTGCAAAGAAACAAATTTCCAATTTAATAATCAATGAAAACATTTGATTCCCTCCAAATAACAAAGCACATGGTAAAAATCCAACAAACAGCCTATTGGAGATTTGCCAAACACACAGGCACCTGAATGAATTGCCTGTGAGTGAATAAGAGTAGTGCAACTCATTCAGTTACAAACTGCATTCACAAGTGAGATGAAAGAAGGAAAAACTACACTCTTATCAGAAAAGATAAATAAAAATTGGCAGATAAAAAAAAATATATCCTTTTGTTCAACAAACACCATTGCTACAATCAGCAAACTAATAAAACAAGCTGGAGAGTAAGTGACAAGCCAAGGTATTGACCCTGTGGCCTAAAATGAGAAATAGTTGGCTCAGTCTGCAAGAGATGGAAGATTTTTTCCATCCTGGGTGCACCTTTTACACAACTAGTACTGACAATTGCAGGAAGAAAAGGTATAATTTAGAATTCCAACAAGAGATAACTTTGTCTAATCTCAAATAAGAGGAAATGATCACAAGTTGGGTTTCTATGCATTGTATAGATCACTAGCATTGAGTATTGACCTTCATTTCCTTTGAAATGAAACCAATTATCAACCATAGCAAGTTGTTATTCACAAATGAGAAAACTGCTGACATCAATATTATTATTATTTACAAGGTGGAAAGAAAATCTATCAAATGTATAAATACTTTGTAGTTATTGATTTTTATAGAATTTCATAAAGTTTTATAAAATTATTTTTATTTACAAAAAAAAAATTAAAAAAAAATGAGTTTTGTTACTTAATTCTGAGAAGTGCAAGAACACAGTAAGCTGCCCTTGAACCTCATTTCACATAGTGATATTTGCTGATGTCAGACAAAGTGGGATGGACACATCCTGTGTCTAAGAAAATCCTGTTTAAACATGTTGTTTCACATAAAAGATTTAACAACACTCTGGATCATTGAGTTGCACATAATGGACAATTTTGTAATGCATGTGTGCAGAAAGGAATTTTTGTATTCATGGTCTTTTATTGATGACTATTTTGTGATTTATTTTTTTGCTAGTAGTGTGTCTGTTGTGCAGTTTCCCTGCAGTTTCTAAATTGAAACTTTAAATTACACAGGCTGCATAATCACCTTTGCTTCACCTTTAACATTTGCAACAAAAAAATTATTAATTCGTGCCAGCAAGACCATTAAATAATACTTTACATCTACACTTTAAACTCAATAAACCCACATAATAATAACCTTCACAACTGCCAATTGCACTAACCATAAACCTTGCAAAACCCATGTAAAGAAAAGTGTAAATTTCCTGCAGCATAGTAAAAATCAAAAACAAATTGAAATCAGCCGCTTAAAGCGAAAACCCGTCGAAAGCCGAAAAGTCTGTTTTTGCCATTTAAAATTGCAGTTAAACATGTTTTGCTGTTTAAATGTTGTGCGCATGCCCACCGCGACTGAAACCAGCAGCCATCTTTCAAAACAAGCCTCAGCTTAAATATGTCCCTCGATGACCTTTCGGATACTAAACACATTTAGTCATCCGCTTTTCTTGTTTACAAAAACACCAAAAACAACAGAAACAGAAACTTTGAGTTGAAACAAAACTTTTCCCGCAAGCAACCTCCTCGTGCGGCTTTTGTCGATTCGCCGTACCGGCTTTCGGTCCGTTCCAAGAAAAGCCAATCGGAGATATCCGAAGAGCTCAAGATTATAATACCATGAAAAGTGGACTTTCCAGCACTTCACTTTATTATAAAGCAACATCAGGCAGATTTAATGAGCCATACATGTGTACACAAGTAAAGTCTTAGCAGCACTACACACTCAAAGAGCAAAGAGCAACCAGTTTTGTGGTTTGGATAAAGTCAAGGCAAACAGCCTTCTTTTTTTATCACATAGTCCCAACATATTTTCATCCAGAGAAGAGTGCTGAAGACAGACTAGAGCTTTCATAAACCATTACGCTTGGTTCGAATGGATGAAGCTCATTGTGTGCACCATGTTGAATGCTGTGTCATTTTTTTATCACCCTAGTTATGTGGATAAAACCAAGAGAGGATTTTATTGTTTGAAGTATAAAAAACTTAGCATCAATTGACACCTAAGAGTTGCCATAGCAACACCACATTCAATCAGTTGCCGTTGCCAGGAAGTTCTCTTCATCCATTCAGAGACATGGATCTTCAAGAAAAAGTATTGATCCTCCTTTCTCTTCACTACTTTACTTTCCTTTTTAACTTGCCAACAAGTGAAGAAATGGTTCTAAAGTAGAAAGGATAGCTGTAATTGCAGCATTACTTTAGCAAATTTGTCTCTATGTTTTTATTTCGCACAAAGAGTTTGCGCAAAGGTTCGCTATTACTTCGGATAATGAAAGTCCCAAATGACTTTGCTACTGATTGCAGCTATGCTTGCATTAGGTGCAGCTGTTTCTAAGAAATGGCTTCCATAATCATCTCCTTTTATCTACACCCATGAGTGTCAATTCTCATATCTTTGAAACTTGACATACGCCGAACAGTGCATTAGACGCTGTCCTTGTGCTATCCAAGACTCCAACAGAAACAAGAACCGATTGATTGTAAATTTGATTAACTTTGAATATCAATTAATTGTAAACCTAGTGTATAAATTTTGAAGTTGTAAACCGAAAACGTAATAAGTACGTTTTCTTTTGCATTTAATTTTATAACAGCCAAATTTATAACAATTTTGTGTCGTGGCGCAAACTCACTAATACTTAGCTATTCTTACAGTAAAAATAATAGACAAGGCCATACCTATATCTTTCCCAGATCTGTGATTTTTGTTTCTGGTTACAGTGCCATTAATGTCATTAAAATCACTTTATTATTATCACGAACAAAGCGTGCATTGATACACTATCTACGTATTTCTTTGAACTAGTCATCCATTATTGCTAACAAGTATTTGCACCCAGATAATGGCCGGGTTTTTCCAATATTTTGATTAGGAACCAAAAACTTGTAGTTCCAGCACTGATAAATGCAATTCTCTCCAACTGATTAATCACAATTAAGGAAGCAATTCATCCTAGATGAAATTAGTTTGGAATTTGATGTGTACTCTTAAGCTGTGTAGACAACCTGTTTACAAATGGAATTTTAATTTAGGACTTAGTTTTATCAGATAAAGAATCCCAACAAGCACAGACAGCCTGGTGCCAGCCACAGACACTGCCACCTGGTAAATTCCTCCCCATCAATCACAGGTCCCCAATCCCAGGCACCCAGTGAACACATGTAGGCTGCTCCATTCCATACAAGAACTCAGTCACATTCTCATTCGTCAATGTCATGTCCAGTTCAAAGAAAAAGGAAAAAAAAAAACAAAAACATAATGGACTAAGCTGATGGAATGGAAGAAAGATGTTGAAAAAAGAAACTTCCCAGACTCCATTAATTTCAACAACTAATAAACAGAGATGAAAAAAGTCCACTATTCCAAAGACAAGTGGTAAATCCAAAACAAGATGTTTTTCGCCAACAGACAATTCCATCCGAAATCTAATTTTGTATCGGATATCCTCAAGCGCCATTGTTTGCCCATATTGCTTGTTATTACAACATGAAAGGCAATATGTTTGTGTGTTGTGGAAATGCACTGTGATCAACTAACCAAACACAATAGTCCACAATTGAAATAAATTGATATAATGACCCTCCGCTCATCCTCCGAAGAAGAAAGGAAAGGTTTATTGGGTTATGACTGATTTCAACTATCGGATGTCAGATGACATCATGATTTTTGCCAAAATCCAATATTTCCACGAGCGGCTTAAAGTCTCTTCACTCGTATCAAAGTGTTGTCACTTTGGAAATGTAGGAAATGTATCGGACAACAACGAATGACAGATTCAATATCCATTCTTTATCTCGTATCTCGTCCGGGACCGATTTAAGACCTTCGTAGACCCTAGGTACTTTTTTTTCTAGAGGCCCCTGTTTATCTTATTTTGGATTTTTCATTCAATTTTTACTGTTAATGTAAAATATTGTAGGCCCTAAAAGGTTCGTTCGGGCCTAGGCACTGCGCCTACCTGATCGTGCCCCAAATAACAAATCGATTCAACTTACGTAAATGGAATAAATTGATATAAATATTGATATCTATCCCGATATTGGTCCAATTTTGAAATTTTTTTTTCAGTTGAACTAGGTTTTGCATTGGGGGTATCCATGCCAAATTTGGTGAAATTTGGATGTAAATTGAGGCCGTGCATAGGCGGACACAGACACAAACTTTGAGAAATATAGATACAGAAGATATCTTCAACAATACACAGTTTACCCAACATTTTTATTAATTTCACTTTACTTACTTTTCATTTAATTTTCTACTTTTAATGATATTCCCATAGAAGGGCCCCATGTTTGTTGTAGCTTAGAGCCCTCAATACCCAAACACAGCCCTTGACAGAGAAACCATTATGGTAATACAGAAGCATATCCCAGATCAAACACATCATGTTAATTCCCTTGAGTGGACAGCACTGTATAGATTTATATATAGATTTTGGATTGCTGTAAAACAAATTAACCGTGAAATGATGTATAGAAAAATTTCACGGTCATCTGTTTAATGAAGTGTAAGAATGGAGTAACGAGATTCCAACTGTCCCTCTCAACTTTCTAGCCGGAGACAATAACCGGCATAGAAAACACTAATCCGACGTCTAGCACTGCATGGAAAAAGTGAAAACCTTGAGACAATAAAGGACCATTCATGAGAGTAAAATAGCTTCAAGCACCCTGCAATTATCAAAGACTTTGTGTTTTATACCATGAATAAACATTGCACACACTGAAATACAAACACAGCAAGGTAAAATCCAAGAAATAAGAGAAACAAGGAAGAATTGGTGGAAAATTGGGAATTCTAATTTGAGGTGAAGTAAAAAGGTGTTTTCCCAAACATGGGAAAAACCCAAAAATTTTCAGAATACATTTAAGTTTGTGTAGAATTTCATTTGGGGGATTTTTTTTTGGTAATTTGGGCAAATAAAACAGACAAAGTGAAGTAATGGTGGACAATGTAGAGCATGTTTTGAAATGTGGGTGGGATACATGTGCTCAGTTTTATCCACATTTGACTTATTGATCAAATGTCTAGTCGCATTCCCTTCACTTGCAACCTTCAGCTCTTGCCACATGGTTACAACAGGAAGATAATATTGCAAAGTTTAATCCTGTTTACCTAAAACAAAATTACAATTTCAGTTAGTCACTTCCCTATACTCTAGATACTGGATTTACAAGTAAATTCACCAAAAATCTGAAGGAAACTGTCAGCAAAAATTTACAAGTGGTTTTATTCATTTACAAATTTCGACAAATTTGAGGTTTTTTGGATAAATTTTGACAAATTTAAGAATTTTTTGATAAACTTTGACAAATTTGACAATTTTTTGATAAATTTCGACAAATTTGACAATTTTTTGATAAATTTCGACAAATTTAACAATTTTTTGATAAATTTCGACAAATGTAACAATTTTTGGATAAATTTTGATAAATGTCGCCAAACGTCGACAAATTTCGATAAATTTTGATAAATTTTGACAAATTTCAACAAATTTGGGAAATTTTTGTTGAGTCACCACCAGTCAACCATAAGATCTCACTAACCCAGAGGATTTCCACTCATTCCTAAAACTCCAACAATTTCATAATCCAAATCATTATATTTCCGTTCAATTACCCCTGTTACCAATGACAACAAACCACCTGCATTCACTCCACTACCCAACTCATTTCTCCACACATTAAACCCAAAAACTTTACATTTACCACTTACCACACCACCTAATAACTTCAATAACCATTCAACAATCCCATCTTCCCCATCCACAAACCAACACCAACTAACCACACCAAACAAACTAAAAATTCCAAAAAAAAAAAATCTTCTAATCCAACCTATAAAATCCAATGCCAAATTTCTGTTGATTTTTAAAAGTTCATTATCACCATAAATTTAAAAAAAATAAAATATAAAGTTATTGATGTTTGTATTCCCTGCTGCTCAAATACCATTCGTGCTTTTGTGCACACACTGAACAGCTGCTGGGTCAATCCACCCTGTTTTGAAAAAAATATTTATCAATAAAAAGCTTGCTTATATATGTACATATTTATTTATTTTTTATAGAAAATTATATTCAAACTTATCAGTGTTGGATGTGGTTGGCGTGATGCCAAAATGGTTACCGATAGTTTAACAAGATTAGTTGACTAGCAGATTGACCAGTGTTTTGCAGAAAGACATTTTGGGCTTCGCCGAACAACAAATTTCACTAAAACAAAATTATTTTAACAACAAAAAATCAATGACCCTTTGCCAACCAGACTAAAACAAAATATTGGGGTCCCTGGGCCCCTGGACATTAATCAAAGTGAATTTTGACCTCTCATTGGTCCCAGAGCCAGACATAGTATGATTAAATGACTATTTAAAAATATTAAATTAATTAAAGTTCTGTATCTATATTTAGCCAAAGTCTACCATCACTAATACCAAAATTCAACACAAGGATAAATAAATTAATTAAGTTGTTGTCAAGGTTTGAAAAGAACCTTGATGAATTTTTTTAGTCACAAAGCATGAAAAATCTATTTATGTACTATCTTGACTGTCTTTAATCATTTCTTTGTACTACTATGTGAATGGTACTGAAAAGGTTAACAAACTCCTCCATAAATTTCTCTTCCCATTCAATATAAACAAGATTTCTTGCTGCATAACTCGACTTAATGACATACTTCTTTTGCATGTTCCTCTAGGAAATAAAAAATATAGTTAACTGGATCTTGTTTGTGCACTTTAATTGCCCTCATTAAACAAGTATCTTATACTCGCTTCCAAAAGACCTAAAACAAACTCAGCGCCTCACGCAGAACTGTCGCTATCGAGATTTCGTAAAGGCGCCCGTGTATGCAAGATTTAGGGACTCCAACAGTCCGTACCCGGTATCGTGATGCCAAAATCAAACTGAAAAATCCATGTCTGCGCACACACATGCAACACTTGGTTTACGCCTATCGACCATTGCCGATCCTCTTCAGTGGTTAACGGCACTTCTGTGCCAAAAAATGGAATTTAGTGTTTGAATTTGGCATCAAGATACCGGGCGCCCGAAGACCTAAAAGACCAAAAGATATTAAAAAGTGCTAAAAACTCACCAGAGGTAGATTTGAGCTGGTTGTCCTCACTTGGAGATACTTCCCCTATACCAACTGGCATCAAAGGCAAGAGGTGGGCAGGAGTTGGATGTTGTACTGCAGGTGTTGGTTCAACTTCTGCTTCTTTCAACGTGGTTTCGTTAATCATCAATTGCTGTTCTTGTTGGCGTCTTTGAACAGCGAAAATCAGCGTGTCCAAACCATCGGTATCCACTCTGGATGGAGAAGTTTGAATATTGGAATGACCAGAAGGTGCTTGCAAAGCTTGTTGCAATATGGCTGGTTGATGGCGATGGTGCGTGATGACACCGGTTCCTTGTTGGCACCGCTCGATCATATTCATCCGTTCGTTCACCAGAGGTCCGTTAGGCCGCGACACAACCACCGAAGCCGGTATACTATTACCTTCCATACAATTACTAGCAACATTGTACAATCCGTCCACGCCCTCCTGGACTTTGACTTCTCTTAGAACAGTTCCCGCTTGTTGGTAGCCTCCCGAAGCGTGGCACGCCATCTGCAGCGACGAACAATCGGCAACGACACTTGTCCACGAGTGTTGCTTTGTCGGCGATACAACCAAAGCGTGCTGTGGTTGAGGCTGTTGTGGAATACTAGGCCTCACAATCGGCGTAAATGTGTGGTGAGACCTGATCAAAGAGGGTAATGGAGATTGAGACTGGCCTCTAGGAGAGATGGGTCCAGGCGTGTGGCTCGGGGTAGCCGAGCGAGAGTTCCCCAACGATACCAGCATATTCGCAGCCTCCGTTTCATCAACATCAAAGCGCCTCGCTAGAGCTCTGTCCCTGTCTAAGGGACTCATGTTGCTCTCCCTGGACGTATCTTCCCATTCCAATTCGTGGCCAGTCGCGGAATCCTTAAGGACTCCTTTCCGCCGTCCGGGGAAGGTAAGCGAAGGCGATCGTAGATTCTTCCCTTTCAGAGACAAATGGCGCGAACAATAACCCTTTCTCTGAGATTCCTTGTTGCAATCTTCCTTCGAGCAAAGTCTTCTCCACTGCTTGCCGTTGAATTTCTTTCGGATGCCGTTAGGTGTTGACACTACGTCGCCTTTCTTGAACTTTTGGGGTGTAATGGCGGGCGATCGCGGGTTACTTATCCGATCCGAAGTGCTGCTTCCCCGGCTCTGCATAGAATCCCTTTTCTTGCAACCTCCCTGGCGCGGAGTGAGAGAATCGTAAGTTGCCGTTGATCCCGGGGTAAGCGATCCACAGCGGTCCAACGCGTGGTCTACCGTAGCAAAGTTAATCGCTTCGTTCTTAAGTTCGTCTTCCGAAGACTCATCCTCGCTTTCAACGTGCCGCTTCCGCTTGCAGAAGTCCATCGCAGCAACACCGGGCACATCTACCGTAGCCGCGGCGCAAGAATTGGCATCGCGCTGTACAATCACTTGAGAGCTTTCCTTATCCTCCGATTCAAGTTCCAGTTCTTCCCACCATGGAGGCTGAAAGAGCCTCACATTAGCCCGCGACACCCACTTGAGGCTATCATCGGGCGATGCAAAAGGGCCACTAAACTTCACTTGATATTGCACTGGTTTCAAACTAACACTGAGTACAAATCCTTCCAAGAACCTGTGATCCTCTCTACTGATCCTAGCACACACCCTCATGTCCTTGTGCACTTGGCCAGGTGATGGACTATGGTCACTAACAATATCATACTTCCCTCTAGTCAACACATCAGTAAAATAAACAGGTATGGTCTCACCATCAAACAGCACTGCCACAAGCTTATTGTCCTTCACATCCTTAATCACGCCTTGGCAATACACGCCACCCCGGATGGCTAAGCACCTGGTGCCTTTCCACTCGCTTAAGTCAATTGTACTAACGCATACATCATTTCTTAAATTTGTAAAGGATTGTTGCTCAACCTGAGGAACCGGCGGCACAAAGCTCTCAAATCGCGGCTCGCGGTTCTCCAGTGCCTGAATAACATGCATGGCCATGCTCTGAGGAGCTGATGATTGTGAATACTGCACGACAGAGATTTGTTGGACGGGTATATGATTTGCCGGTTGTTCCGGCATCTGAACAGGACATAATTCTATTTCCTCACCTTCGGTGGGTAGATACTTCCTCTTCTTTGGCACTTTGTGCACCTGCCTTTTGTTACATTCGGTAGGCAATGTATTTAGTTCTTTATTGTTAGTTATCGGTGGCGGCACGACCGTATCGTGGGGCGCAGGCATCGCCAACGCCGCCTTCGGTACGGCTGCCACTGCTGCACCTGCTGCTGCTACCGCTGCTGCTACCGGCTCGGCCGGTGGCTCGCTGAACTCGTCTTTTTTCCACCTAACCTCTTTAGCATTTTTCGGTATCCGCGCATTCGAAAGACAAATGTTAGCTGCTTTCTTCGCTTCGTCCTCCTTGGCAATCTGACACCGGGCCGATTTCCGAGCGACTTCGGCAACCACCTCTTTATCGTTCGATACATTCGAATTCTTCCTTCTGGCGCTTGCCTTTCGCGTGGCGACAGCATTCGGCGAAGTTTTTGGTAGAAGAGGCGGCGATGCATTCAAATTTTTATTCAAATTCGCTGCACCTCTTCCCTTCCTTTCTCCCTTATTCTCTTGTCTGCGGTTCATCTCTCCTCGCTCTTACAGTTGCCATAAACTATCCGAAGGAATAAAGTTGTACGCGTGCTTGTAGCAACTATAAAACAAAACAATATCAATGTAATTTACCATCAAATAAATAGCTGCTGGACAATCAAATATAAAATTATAAACTGCATATTTAATTGCTGGAAATTCCAAGGAAATTAGTCACTGCACACCGATCTATCCAATAACTCGATGCAATAAAGATTTCCTTTTTGCATATTATGTTTACAATAACCTGTTTATCACGTAACTATCTGTTGAAATGTAATCAATTAACACCCAAAACGTTTTCGACCCTTTCGGGTTTTCTTTGGCGCATAAACTTGTCTTCACGCGTAAATTAATAAGATCCGCGGCTCTTATTTCAAATCGCCCTCTCGGACACGACTACTATTCGAAGTGGTGACCGTTTTGCATTTGTTCTATTCGTCCTACGTGTGCAAGTTGGGTTGATGGGCCCTTTAGTAAAGCCGTAGCTCATATTTTCAGCATTTGGTGAGATAGATAGTCGCTATTTCCATTCTCCAAGACCAAGTCAAGACATAGTCCAACAATACTCACCCAAAATCTCCAACTTTATTCCCCATCACTTTCTAAACAAAAAATAACAAAAAAAAACACAAAATTAAACAATTTACCTCAACATCATGCAACAATCCACATTGAATACAGTCAATTTGGCACCAACTAAAAAAAAAAAAACCAAAGAAAAAATCAAAAAAAATCAAAAAATTACAAAAAACCAAACAATTTCTTTATCAATTTTTATTTACAACAAAACAACTACAAAAGCCACGTGAATGATCCCAATGACATCACTAACCACATAACTCATCCCTTACAAATGCACTCTGATTACTCCTATTGGCAACCCTCCAAAAAAAAAAAAAAATTCCAAAAACCAAACAATAAAACTAACCCAACAATTTAACCATCTGCACACATCACCCCAAACCCTGGGCTAAGCGCCACACCACACACCACCACACACCACCCACCTAGTGTTAAAATGCATCCCTAAATCACCACCACGGAGCTGCAAAACCGCGCAAATCGCACCCACCAACCCCTCAAAAACCCCCAAAATCACCCACAA
Source organism: Strigamia transsilvanica (assembly GCA_034701245.1). NCBI lineage: Eukaryota > Metazoa > Arthropoda > Chilopoda > Geophilomorpha > Linotaeniidae > Strigamia > Strigamia transsilvanica. The sequence goes on along the minus strand of JAQIXU010000513.1, from coordinate 13,995 downwards.
AACTCACCCACAACACCCACTCTGCATTAAACCAAACTGCAATTCATTTTCTGCGCTGCTCCCGACCCCTGCCTCGCGCGCCACACACTTGACACGATAAACTCGCAGCCCGAGTTCTCCAGCCCCAGATGCGGCCGAGCGGATCGAGTTACGGCGGGCGCATCGTGTGCACAAAATGCGCCGTTCTTCGAGCAAGTCAGGCAGGTTTAAGATGGCGATAAAGAGGCTGCAAGTGGGTAGTCGTTCGGTCTTTACCTGTCACCGAGGGCTCCGCTGGAATGAACTAAAAACAGTGAATGAGCGTGTGCCCTAGTAACAAGCGGCGCGCTCATTGGCGGAGGGCGCGTCACGTGCGCTTCATAGAGCGCTTGAGCTCGGCGATTGGTCGATGGCTTCCTGGGACATCACGTGCATTGTTTACTCAACTTGACACGACTGCAGCGAATATTTTCCATATCTTTTTGCACTTTTTCTGGATTTTTGTTTCTGGGGAAGTGGCGCTGCGCGATAAGCGACATCACGTGGTGGTAATGGAAACTCGGAAGGGAAAAATTTCGTGCAAGTTGAGGCGTGTTAGTGCGAGTGATGGCGGCGAGTAGCGACACCTTTTGATGGTGTTTGGGGCTAAATATGGAGTTGGGTTACGTCATTATGACGTTTTGGTGTTGGGGAATTTTTTTTGTTTGGTTTGACCACCATGTTAGGTGGGGGTCGAGTTGTGGTGGTCATTTTTTTTGTTTTTTTTTGGGGTTTGGTTTGATTTTTGGTCTATTGGCTGTCTGACTCGTCGCGGTTGTGTGAACGGAAGTAACCTTGGTGTTGCAATGTTTAGTTTTTATTACAAAACATTGAATGTTAACAATAAAGTGGTGATGTGTCGGGGCTTGGTGCTGGTAGTGGTGGAGCGCGAGCTTAATTTAGAGTTGGGAATGTGTGGCCGGGATTTTAATGGATCAGGGGGAGTTTTGGTTGGATTGGGATTGGATTCGAGGGTTTTGGTTTTGGAAGAAAGATTTGTGGGAAATTTGTTGGGATTTTTGGGATTTCTTAACTTGATTTTGTTTTTTAAAGGATTGTTTGGTTTTTGGATAATTTTGTGAGGTTTTTCCAGTGGTTTGGTGAAGATTTTAAAGATTTACTGATTTTTGTAAAAGTTTTTTTTTTTTTTTTTTTTTAGAATTTTTTAAAGATTTACTGGAATTTTTTAAAAAGATTTGCTGGATTTTTTGTAAAGATTTACTTAAACTCTTTTATGGTTTGGTTGATTTATTCAAGATTTAGTGGATTTTTTTTAAAGATTTACTTAAACTCTTTTATGGTTTGGTTGATTTATTGAAGATTTTCAAGATTTACATGATTTTTCAATCATTTACATTTTTTGTGCATGGTTTTCTTACATTTTTAAAAATTTACTTGATTTTGAAAATTTACTTGACTTTTAATGAATAACTTGATTTTCTTTAAAAATATTTACTTGATTTTTTTTAGATTTACTCGATTTTTTTATAGATTCACCTGAATTTTGAAAGATTTACTTGATTTTGAAAAGATTTACTTGATTTTGAAAAGATTTACTTGATTTCGAAAAGATTTACTTGATTTTGAAAAGATTTACTTAATTTTGAAAAGATTTACTTAATTTTGAGAAGTTTTCCTTTCTTTTGAAAAGATTTACTTGATTTTTATAAGATTTACTTGATTTAAAAAAGATTTACTTAATTTTAAAAAGATTTACTTGATTTTAAAAAGATTTACTTAATTTTAAAAAGATTTACTTGATTTAATTTCATTTACTTATTTTTAAAGATTCAACTCATTCGATTTTCTCATCAAACTTCCACTTTCCAAACGATGCACTCAACCCAACAAGACATGTCAAACCCACACTCCAAAAGGAAATGCTGCCCTGCCCTACACACTAAACACTCCACAAAGGATTAAAAACGAAAAAAAAACTCGAAACTCACAACTAAAAGATTAAAATTCCAACCACCTTATTACATTCCAAGAAACAAACAAAAAAAAAATACCCAATAAAAACAAAAATCCAAAATCACTTCACAGAACACATGGGCACTCCAATTTCCACCAAACACACCAAAACCATTAATGACTTCTCATTTGTTTTCCCTCCAAACTTGAACAATCAATTCACACACAGTACTAATAACTCCAATAGAAATAATGACTTTAATCGAATTAATTTAGCTGTCTGAATACTAAAAACTTTAATTACTGCTTTTATTTTCCACTTAATCAAAAGGAAATGACCTTGATGTTGCATCACAAGCCACTTGTGTTCAATTTTATTCCACTACTTATCTATCCCCAATAATAGATAATAATTCCAAGTAATATCTTATTAGACCAATCCATTTATTTCACTTCATATTTCTACATGAAATTATGCAATTAAAACTTTGAATTCTGTTGTCTAATCTCATTTTAGCAGTAGGTTTCGTTTTATCGGCTTAATCGAAAGTTAGTGTTCCAAACTAAAATAGAAACTGGAACATGATTAAACTGTTTTCATATCAATTTAATATGTTTTTTCTAATGTTATAATATACGTTTGTTACATTTTTAATGTTTCGTGGTTTTTAATCTACGGAATAAAAGTACGCTTAATTTCGTTCCACGAGAAGCTATTTTTATAATTACAATTTCTGAGTATGATAATGGGGGTTACTCAAGTTTCATGTTGTTGCCATTTTGTTTTCATAAACACCTGGAACAGAGTTTGATCAGTTCTTTGGGGAAAAACATCAGATTAGGTATAAACGGAATCGGTGAAAAGTACGTCGAAGAAGTTCCCAGGAACAAGTTGCAACTCATCTTATTAGGATGTTCAATCATAGATTCTCCTGATTTGATTCATCATCTTGATTTCAAGAACACAATGTGCAGGAAAATTATCATCCCATAACCTAATGTTTTTCTGCCCACGAATCCATGCTCTCTATTCACAAAGAAAAAGATAAACTCAACACCTTCTCCACAAATAGATTTGTGAATCTTCTAAAAATCACACTAGCTCAATTAATAGAGCACACCTATCAGGTAAACCGTCAGCGCTGTAGCGGAGAGTATCCGCAGGTAAACCCGGGCCCCAAGCAAGTATACCTTCAGCTTTCCGCAGTGCTGTAGTGGAGGGTCACTGGATAGCCCACCATCGACTTTCTATATGCCTACATCAATAGAATTGATATATCTTCGGTCATTTTCAAGAAAAAAGGTGTTTCCAGACTTTTGACTAACCCTGTATAGAAAGTATAGCTTCGGCTTTACCGGGGCTCCATACAGTATACCCAGGGCCAGGCCTGGTTGTGCCTCACACGAAGTCGCTTGATTATGATGGGCATCATTTTAGGACAATAGTACACGTTTATGCAATATGAGGGCACTGATATGCAACTTCGAACAAAAGCGCTTGTTGCCACAGGGGCACTGAAATACAACTTTGCACAAAGGCACCTCTTATCCACGACACAGCCATGAGTGTATCTTCCGTTTTATCCAGGCTTCATGCAGGATACTTTCGGCTTTACAAGTACACAGTGTCGGAGCCGGCTCGATATGGAAGCACACGAGGCACAGGCTTAGGGTGCCAACATTTTAGGAATGGCTAGACAACATTTCTCCACTGTACAATAGACCAAACCAGATCATGTCTCAACAAATTGACAATTACCAAGTAAAATAAAAATCTGAATTTTGCTTTTCTGGAAAACTAATCATGTAAACAAACCAGTTTGCCAGAAAACATCTGCTTATCTGGAAAATTAAATTCTACTTGGACGAGGTAGATTTTAAGCATTTTGCTCATTGCAAACACCCACTCATTGCTTTTCTAGAAACGATGACATCATACCATCGTCGTGACACATAACACGTTATTTGTGCGCAGTGCATTGTGGATGATTAATGTGCAAGTTTAATTGAGCTTTAAACACGTCATCCAGCGACGAAGGCAGCGGGGATCTTATATCCTTCGCTAGCAACCACTGTCCAGGCCGCGATCGCTTGCCTAGCGTTCCAGAAGGCGGACGGAGCTAGCACTTACGACATGACGTCAATCGCAGTGAATTGAGATCGAGAAAAGTAGAATAAGCGATCATGACGTCATGTTTATTGCCAAACTAATACATGCATTTTTCCAGAAAAGCAAAATTTAGATTTTCATTTACCGTAAAGCGCCGAATAAGGGCCCGGGCGTCTATTTTTTTTTTAGGCCCTGCCTCCCCACAATGGTTAATTGAGCCCAGGCCGTTATTCGGGCCCAGCGCTTAATTCAATTGCGGAGTTACAATTCTTTCGTTACTTTTTAAAATATGGAATTGCATATACCGGCATGCAGATAGCGAAATGCAGTGTTACAATTGTGTTTGTGACACTATTTATACTGTATGTTACATTTAAATTTAACGTATTTGTTATGTACACCCCCGGTGCTTACAGTACACTCAACCCTTGCTTTACGGCCTAGATAGGTTCCGGAAAAGTTGACTTGGCTGTAAATCAAAATGCTGTATAACGAAACGAATCAGGGGCAATTCCCCCTGATTCGTTATGGAATTTCCCGATTTTTGGCCGTATATTGAAAATATTAGGCCGTAAATACAAATTTAGCCGTAATGGCACCAGGCCGTTATGGCAAAACGCCGTATAAAAAGCAGCCGTATAACGAGGGTTGAGTGTATACAGAAAACTGTGTAAGCGAGAAACAAAATGGCGACATCCACTGCCGATTGAATCCCGATTGGCTAAAAAAAAAAGACATCAGTTTCAAACAATGTAATTGGCCAAGAAATAACGCCTTGTGATTGGCTGGAAAAAGAGAAAATATAATTGGCCCAAAAACCAACATTAGTGTTGAAATAATTTGATTGGCTGAAAAATAAGACGTGTGTGATTAGCTAAGAAATTAATTCATCAGAGTTAATTTGGGTATATTGCAGATTGCAGCAGAAGTCCATCCTGTTTGCTCGCATGACTAGCTTCCACGTGCAGGCGAGAAATTTGCAACTCCGCCCTATAATATTCATACGACACACAATCTAGGTATAAATAATGAGTCGAGCGAAAAGCAAACACGAAAGCGGCGAGGCGGAACTTGTATGATATTCAACTAGGGCGGCGGCCTCGCACCACCTGCAGCATAAAGCTAGGATGTGCACATTAAAAGTTCCGGTAATCGTTTCGCAGCAGAGGTCGATCCTTAAATAATGGCATCCTGTACTTATAGTCTAGCAGTGAATATTAAAATTTTCAAAGTAATTGCGGGAACGAAGAGCAGCCGTTTGGATATGACTCATTCGAGCAAATTCTCGTACGCTGTTTGTGATTTTCAAAGCAGCAAGTCAACTGCAAGTCTTGTAAATCTGCTGCAAATCTTGCAAATCAGCTGCAAATCTGGTAAATCAGCTGCAAATCTGGTAAATCAATGGCAAATCAGCAGCATCAATGGCAAATCAGCAGCAAATCAACTGCAATGTTAGCAAATCAGCTGCAAATTACTAAATCAACTGCAAATCCAGCAAATCAGCTGAAAATCCAGCAATTCAGCTGAAAATCCAGCAAATCAGCTGAAAATCCAGCAAATCAGCTGAAAATCCAGCAAATCAGCAACAAATGAACAGCAATATTAGCAAATCAACTGCAAATTATTAAATCAAATGCAAACCTAGCAAATCAACTGTTAATCTATCACAAATGAACTGAAAGTCTAGCTAATGAACTGCAAATCTAGCGTATCAGCTGAAAATCTAGCAAATCAGCAACAAAACAACGGCAATATTAACAAATCAGCTGTAAATCTAGCAAATCAGCAACAAAACGGCAATATTAACAAATCAGCTGTAAATCTTGCAAATCAACTGCAAATCTAGCAAATCAATTGCAAAACTAGCAAATCAACTAAAAATCTAGCAAATCAGCTGCAAATTAGTAAATCAATTGCAAATCTAGCAAATTATCTGCTAATCTAGTAAATCAACTGTAAATCTAACAAATCAACTGCAAATCTAACAAATCAACTGCAAATCTAGCAAATCAATTGTAAATCTAGCAAATCAACTATAAATCTAGTAAATCAACTGCAAATTAGTAAATCAACTACAAATCTAGCAAATCAGCTGCAGATTAGTAAATCAACTGTAAATCTAGCCAATTAGCTGCAAATCTACCAAATAAACTGCAAATAAACCAAATTTTGATGCAAATCTACCAAATAAACTGCAAATAAACCAAATTTTGATGCAATCTACCAAATAAACTGCAAATAAACCAAATTTTGATGCAAATAAACCAAATTTTGATGCAAATGAACCGAATTTTGATGCAAATCAACCAAATTTTGATGCAAATGAACCAAATTTTGATGCAAATCAACCAAATTTTGATGCAAATCAACTAAATTTTGATGCAAATCAACCAAATTTTGATGCAAATCAACCAAATTTTGATGCAAATCAACCAAATTTTGATGCAAATCAACCAAATTTTGATGCAAATCTCGTCGCAAATCTTGCGATTTGATTTATTGCTTCCTAAATCCTTACACAACATGAATCAATGCCGGTCCCTCAGATGCATTACCGACGCATTTTTTTATTGTAGAAATTCGTATATATGCAACGGTGCACTGGTGTTTGGTTAACAGGATGTAAGGCCATTGGCGTAGAGGTCACGCTGTATCTGGAGTGTGCAGACTTTGTGTTGTGCAGAAGCTTTTATTTCTATGGAAATATGAATACAATTGGGTCAATTGAACAAGCTTGACAAATCGAAAAGGGACAGTAAAGCCAGTCTTCTTGATTGACACTACACTTGATATTCCACAAATGAATGTTCTAAATACTTCTCTTGTAAAACACCATCCAAAGCCCAAACAAAAACCCACAAGATCCCAAAAGAACCAAATCTGTGGCCAAAATCAAATGCAACTCTTTGTCTGATGGAAAATCACCAGACCAACTCTCCAAACTAATTTTACAGTTGGTTTAAACTGATCACGTGATCCCTGACTGGCTTTGGCATGATTTCAAGTTTGAATTACAAATTAGACTTTCCCTTCACAACCCCTAACCCATATAGTTGCACTGAAGAAAGGAACAGCTCCCATTGGAATTTCAAATATTGTTTGTTTGCTTCCAAGAATCAATATTGACAAACAATTCCTCTTTTTATTGCAAAAATAACACCAAAGCTGACTCATATCCCAATAGTGTTGTCAATAATTCAACTATTATTCTACTATCATCCTAGTATGTGCAGTTTGTTACTCATCAACACACAACTCACATGTAAAATGAAATAATCTGCACAGTGCATAACTTATCTGATGTTGGGTAATGGTTGTGACGTCATTTTGCGTTTATAGGGCTGGGCAGCTGATATGCAGTTGTAGAAATTACGTCATCCAATGTGAACATGCATTGTACGCTGGGTGCATTCAAAGTTAAATAATACATTCCAAAATATATCACTTTTCAGGGAATTCAATTATCTTATTTACGTGTTAATTTTATTAATATCGGGGGATGTGTTCGATGATACGTTTTACAAAATGTATTATCATTTGCATGCAAAAATGTAGTACAAAATATATTCTCAAGTCCATTGCGAAACTAAATACATTTTTAAATACATTATAATATATAGTAATATAATTGCAATATATTTTTTATCCATATGGGTAAACTGCTTATCTCGATCTTGAAAAATGGCGGCCGGTTTACGCGGGTTCACACATGGTTTCGGGAATTTCCCGACGGGAATTCTCGAGAAATTTTCGAGATTTTCCATCCCGAATCTCGAGAATTCAAATTTTTAACATTTCGGGAAATCCCGAATCTCGAGATTGTGATTTACTCGGGAAATACCCAACTCTATAACTGCGCATACGCGCGCCTCAAAATGACGTCACATTCCTGTAACAGATGTAAGTGGGAATCCCCTGCACATCGCATTTAGATGCATTGCCAGCACTTTCAGAAATATTTAGTAGAGTTACAGACTTTTTTTTACCACCCTGTATGTCCATCCTTCCGATTTGGGGATGCATTTTACTGATTGATGATGTAATGTCTGTTTAATATTGTCCACATCTACACACGTTTCTATAAACAGCAAACACATAAGACAAAAACAGGCTTAGCTATTATTTCAGTTATTTCAGTTAAGCGGCGGTTTATCGGCTAGTTTTTGAATTTTACAAGAAAAATGGCAATTAAATTATGTCATATCTTCCGATTAAATTATTTTTATCATGATTTATAATAGGGTAAATCTTTAATAAACTTGTTATCACATGTTATGAAACACACATTTTACCCTACCTGAACAAAACAGATGAAAACAACATCTGAGCACATGTCTCCACCAAATGAAGAGTCCACCTTTAACCTACCAATAGGAATTTTTTGTTTGTTTCAAAATCTACTCAACTACACACTGCCTGGAAATAGAAAGTGTCTCATGCCACAGGAAGACTTTTTTTCCACTTGATGGGCAGCATTTAAATTGACTTCCTGTTGCTCCCTAACAAGCAGTACAAGCAACAAAAGTGCAATCCTCTGCAAAGTGTGGCCAAGTTTGTCCATGCAGTCTCCATGTTTTCTCCATTCTCAATAACTGCCTCATAAAACCAACTTATTGATACAAATTAATACTACTTATTGATTACAAAGCTATAAAAAAGGCCAAGGCAGAAGCATCTTGTCACAGTAAATTTTCTTTCCTCTTTTTTTAGATGAATCAATAGTACTAAATCCAAAGATTTATGGTCCTACAAAACTCTTCTGGCTTTCAACAAAACCTCAACTACAACATAGAATTCTTCTCCTTTCCGCTGTGCCACAAATGACTGCTTTTGGTCAATTCTTGAATGGCAATGAGATTGCAGACGAGAACATTCTAAATAAATTATTGTGCAAGTCATGATTAAAAAGTTAATGCGTTTCATCTGACAATTCCAACTTCCAACCTAATTATAGAGCCATGTAATGCATTCAAACTATAATAATCCATAGCATGTTTTCATTCGGTGACAACAATGGCTGGCCAAACTACAGTAAATGGCCCATTGGGATAAACCGAGGTTAGCATTTGAATCAGACAGGGCCGGATTTACGTATAAGCAGAATAAGCAATTGCTTAGGGGCCGCCACCCATCGGGGCCCTGGAAAAAAGTCGCATAATTTTCCACAAAAAGATGTCGATTACTGTAGATTTTATTTGGCAAAACTACAAGACTTAGCTCCCGACATAACGATTCAGCGATAGCTTAGCGTCTAGACATAAAACAAAAAGTAACTAGGAATGCCACTGATCCGTGGCTACATGGAAAGGTTTGGCAGCGCTCTCGTGGCGCTACTAAAAACTGCTATCGTTGAGTTAAGGCGAGTTGCCGGTCACCTATGTTAGTTTCTCGCTGAGTTTTATAACCTAACTAACAGCTTGTTGCCTGTTATAATTTATGGACGTCTTTGCATCTGAAAATTAAACTTTTTTTTGAGGGGGGGGGGGGGGGGGGGTTGGGGGCCAAAAAAATTTTGTGTTTTGGGGCCCCGCAACACCTAAGTCAGAGGATACTTTAAGTCTACTCTGTTTCTTGAGGCCCGGCCAAGTTGAAGAACTGCACTAAAACACTCCGGACAGTCGAAGACATAGTGCGTACACCCTCCACTACACTACTGGTTGTGATGGACTACTTCTAGGCATGGGACGGCATTGGGTCGACATATATCACACACTTTACGTTGAAAGAACTCAGCTTAAGATGAAAATTCAGCTGGCTTAGTCGTTGGACACCAGTCAACTGGCTGCTTAGCACAGCCCGATTGTTCGCCAAAGTTAAGGCAATATGTCTTGACCTAATACCTGCCATAACTCAGCTTGTCCACTTTGTGTAAAAGCTGTATACCGTACACTTGTTTCAGAAATCTTATGACAAACTCCCATTGGCTATTGACCTGTCTGCAGTCCTTCCGTAAACACAGTTTTGGATAGTTTCTATTTAATTAAAAAAAATTGTTTTGAAATTTTTTCCCAGATTACACCACCATCTTCGTAACATGTAAAAAAAAATGGGTTTTTTGAAAAACTTAGTATAAACATGTCAACAAATAACAAATTGAAAAACACGCAGAAGAAATGATTTCATTGTTTTTTAATCTTAACTTGCTGCTATTATCTGCGGACGATTTGTCAATTTGTGGAGATTATTCTAGACATGAGGCTCAATCTCTTCATTATCATTGTCTATTCGTCTCATTTCATCATCATTACTCAATGCTCATCCTAGCAGGAATCATTTATCGTACACTCGCATTCAATTGCCATCCAATCGCTCGCTCGCCTAATCACCATTACGAAATTGGAGACATGTTTCATCAATGAAAAAAGAATACTTCCATGGCTCGCATTCATGAAGAGAGAACAGTTATTAATAGTCCTCAAACTAATTTCTTTTTCCGAATGGCTAATAATCTGACCCTCCAAAGGAAAGATGATGACACTTGCAATGACATTACATCAATCCATTAACAAAATGTGGTGACTGCAGTCATGCCGTTGAACATGGGTTCAGTTGACAACATCGAAAGACACTTCGTTGACGTATGTTCTATTTACTATGTTTACATGGCCAGTTTTTCATATACAGTGGAACCTCGCATAACGAGCATAATTCGTTCCGGAGTGTTACTCGTATTGCAAAACACTCGTTAAGCTAAGCGAAACAAGGGGAGAACGTCACTCGCTATGCAAAACGTAGCTCGTTAAGCGAGTCATTTTTTTAGAATTCGCATTGCTCGTTACGCGAATTACTCATTTTGCGAGGTGCTCGTTATGCGAAGTTCCACTGTAAATGAAAAGCCAAATTTTGGTATTGTGGAAAAATGCATGTGTCTTCGTAGCGTTAGTTTTGCAATAAACGTGCCATCGAACGACATGTTTACATTGCAGTTTGCAATGCACAAAACGCATAAAATCTACCTCGTACAAGTAGATTTTTACTTATCTGGAAAACTTGGTACATGTAAACTTGGTAATTGACTCAGTTTTAAGCTTTAGAGCTCCAAGAAGGAATGTCGTTGAAATGTACGGTTGACGATGCGATGAAACCTCCTGAAGATCGTTCTTTCCTACCTGCAATCAGCAGACCACTGCGTAGCGCTTAAACTTTTATGCGTGTAAAGAGCTCCGTGACTCAAAAAAGTTTGCAACTTTCTCTAATCGACAATTCCATTTCCAAGAAGACGTTGAATTTGATATTCCTATTCGATGACACAGCCACATCCAGCACGTGATTCTATATGGCAGTCAGTGGTTGACTGCAAAAATCAATTTCCCCAGCCAATGGGTCAGCAAGGGTCGGTGAAACCGGTGTCATAAAAGGCCAGTTGATTTATCTCGTCTCATCCCAACGTATTTAGTGTTAAGAAGAATCCGGCAGCTTTATGTTGGTGACGTCCAAGATGTTGGCGAGCGTCACCATTGGTGAAATACAAGTCCCTAACTACAGCATTTCCTATCTGATATGAGATACTGTATGGCTTTGCACACCTAACTTATTTTACAACCTAGACAATGTTTAAACTTTATGAAGGTCCACATAATAATAACAATGGGATGACTTGGCCTCGTGATGGCTGCAGCTTTTCATACTCCGGACATCGCTTTTACCCAACTATAAAAACATTTCCAAAGCATCCACAACTTTTTTTTATGTCTTTTATGTGCAAGCTAGCGGGAAACTGCGTTCACCATATAGCTGGGTCCGTAAAGTTATTTACATTCGACCAACTTTGTAGACATTTGTCCACACCGTTCGAAGTTTCCCTCGGCTCGGGAAAATGAAATGAAACAGTCTCATCCAGCAAAGCAAATGATTATAGAGGTTTGATATTAGCTAATCCTAAGCCGTCGTTTAGCGATTCAGGAGGATTAAAGAGACTTTATATGGATTTCTAGAATTATCTATCCATTACGTATAAGCAGAATAAGCAGTAGCTTAGGGGCCCCCACCCATCGGGGCCCAGAAAAAAAATCCAATTGAGTCTCAGGAAAAATTAGTCGACTTAAGTATTCTGAGTATGAAACACGATAAGCTGCGAACTCTTTGCTTCAACGATATAATCGACCAATTTTCCGCCGTCAAAAGAATAAAAACAAATTTTATAATGATTTTGATGTTTTTGATGTGAATGAATGTATTTAAATCGGAAATATAATTTATATTTTTAACTTTGTCAATAACTTTTTTCTTTGCCGCATGTGTACAGTATTTACATTTACTATACATAAAGAGATAATAATAAGTGTATTTTTTAGATTTTTTAAAATTAAACTTTTTTGGCGGGCCCCCAAAAAAATGTTATGCTTAGAGGCCCCACAATACCTAAATCCAACCCTGGCTGATTTGCCAGATTCGCCGATCCCCGCTGTTGAATATCGATCGATAAAAGCATCCTGGTTAACAAAAACTACTTACAAGGAAGTTTTCTCACACACAAGGTCCTATTGACACATTTCCACTAGTAGCAAACTGTTATTATTTTTATTTATCGTGCCAAGGTGTGACTCATCCATGCTGCCAGATCACTGGTCAAACAAAACCACACATCCCATGACATACCCAAACAATAACAACAAGAAAACAATCCACCAAGAAACTCTTGTTGCATCTTTTCTTTGTCTAGATAACAGTGTGGGATGTTGATCCAACAAACAAACAAAGTGCTACAATAAGTCAGGCTTAAGATGTGGTAAAATCAGGGCGTGATGAGTGGTTTGAAATTCCATTATGCTTGTGGAGGAGGTGAGGAAACAGTGCGAAACAGATACTGTGACTGGTCAGGTTGGCACCAGATTCCGGATAAGTGGCTGACCAGCGGCTGCCGAGTTGTGGGATACCCAGATAGCGAGACTAGGTATGGCAATGACACACTTGTTGGTCATACGTGGGTTGAAGATCGATTTGACCAGGAATATCAGCGGGCGCACACCAGGAGGCCAATAACACGGGTTTGCTCAACCGAAACTTAAGCAAGCGCCATTTTAAGTTTTTTTTTTAAAATTTAGTTTGGTCATCGGTTTACAACGACGTACCAAGAAGATTTTGACGGATTTAAGTTGCCGGCTGTGCATATAGTTAAAGGTATGGGATGTGAATTTTGGTAGATTTGTGAATAGGAAATCCTCGCCGGTTCGTGATTTTGAAATCAACAAATTTTGACAGAATAGATTCAATTTTTGGCCAAAAGATTCAATTTTGAACCAAAAGATTCAATTTTTGATCAAAAGATTCAATTTTGGACAAAAAGATTCAATTTTTGATCAAAATCATTCAATTTTTGATCAAAATCATTCAATTTTTGATAAAAATCATTCAATTTTTGACCAAAATCATTCAATTTTTGATCAAAAGATTCAATTTTGAACCAAAAGATTCAATTTTTGATCAAAATCATTCAATTTTTGATCAAAATCATTCAATTTTTGACCAAAATCATTCAATTTTTGACCAAAATCATTCAATTTTTAACCAAAAGATTCAATTTTTGACCTAAAGATTTAATTTTTGATCAAAATCATTCAATTTTTAATCAAAATCTTTCAACTTTTGACCAAAATCATCCAATTTTTGACCATATCGTCCAAATTTTGTTTAAAAATATTCAACATTTGATCAGAAACATCCAATTATTGACCTAAAAGATTCTTTTTTTGACCAAAACCATCCAATTTTGACTGAAATCATTCAATTTTGACCGAAATCATTCAATTTTGACGGAAATCATTCAATTTTGACCGAAATCATTCAATTTTGACCAAAATCATTCAATTTTAACCGAAATCATTCAATTTTGACCGAAATCATTCAATTTTGACCGAAATCATTCAATTTTGACCAAAATCATTCAATTTTGACCAAAATCATTCAATTTTGACCAAAATCATTCAATTTTGACCAAAATCATTCAATTTTGA